>PRKT01000092.1:590704-607737 GCA_003671525.1 Saccostrea glomerata | reverse complement strand
CAATAATTGCAGTTGTAAGCCGAATCGCTATTGGTTGTCAATAATAAAAGGGTCTGAGTTATAAATGACAATTTATAGGACGTACATATTTTATTTGCATAGCGATATCTATTTAGTAATGTTACCAAAATTATTATCGTCTCTACTGCTCATAATTATCTAATTTACCAATTTAACCCCCCCCCCCCGCCCCAAAAGAAAAGTAAGAGGAACTCGTGCACAAATGATAGTTCATTAAGCATATTGACGTACCATATAATATACTGTTCATTTCTTAAATCTTTCTCGTTTTAAAAATCTTATACCTGTACTTGGCTCATACAATATTGTTGCGCATACAAATACTACTAATCCGGCAATCTAGGCGTACATTATCACGAAGAAAATGGATACCTTGTATAATGAGGTAAAGATGGTAAACAAATAAAAATAAAGCAGACTAACGTGTAGACTAAATTCAACAAACGAAACAAAATACATAAAAGTGAACAAAAAGAAATTAAACTGCAGGGCACAGACGGTGGTAGATGATCCGTTTTTGTATTGTATTAACAATTCGGCAATAGCATGACCTTTTAGAAATGTACGTACACACAACATGCAGATATCAGCGTCAAAAACTATAAAATGTAAAAGACAAATTTCATCATAACATCATTTTTTCTCAATTACATATATAGAAAAAAAATTAAATACACCAAACAACCTTTAATATATATCTCACCTTTAACTGCATACAGTACTGCTGAAGATATTTTTCGCTTGCTAATCTGAACGCGGTAAGCTTTTTACGTCAAATCCTATTGTGACGTCAGCAAACCCGCGATCTACCTTAAAAAGGTGGATTCTTTAATTAATAAATTATAGGGGAAAATCATATTTAATTCCCTTAAAAATCCATCTTTTCTTTCAAATATTGGTAAAAAGTCTGATTTATTATTTTAAAAAAAACAAATATACCAGTCCTGGCCCCTATAGGTGTTCATAAATTATTTATTATACACTGAGTGTATGTTTTCATAGTTAATTATTTGTTTACACAATAATTTCCTACCTGATTTTTAAAAAGTGGAAATAGGTAGGATGAATCGTTTAAAGCAAAGGTACTTGTGGGCATGATTATTCATTATGTGTAAAGTTTATAAACAAATTGATTTTAATATGAAAAAAATCAATATTTTCTGCTAGTTTTTGAGATATTTGAGTTTTTAAAAAATCACATGGGGAAACATGAACTTAAAAAAAATACACCACAAAAAGCCCACAAATACCCATAGGGTTAAATAACCCATATATATGTAATCTGTCGAAGGGTTTATTAACCCATATGTTGCTTATATCGTTATATGAAGTTTTTCTCCACAGAATTCTTACATCACAGGGTTGAAAATCCACATACATACATACACATGCATTCCAATACATGTAAAGTGTATTTAATATACATGCAAAATTATACTATAATGCATAATTATGATAAATAATACACATATGTTTATGAATTCCCATTTTTAAATATTTTTTCATGGTTTTAACGATTTTCCCTTGATACAATGATGAATAAGTTAATAAATTTTATTTGTGAAAAAAATGTCCAACAATTACCCCCGTGGTGAATATCAGGGAGGGGGGGCCTTTCCACAAGTACCTGTGAGTTAAAGTACATTTGAAGCCCCCCCCCCCCCCCCCCTCTCCTCTGGTTTGGCTGTAGTTCTGTAGAACAAAGGAGCATTCTTGAGTTTTTCATAGATTTTAGTTATGATAGATATTCAAGTTATCTCCCCCTAACCTTCTACTCAATGATTTTATGCAAATTCTCAGTCCACGTCACTCAGACACAGGCTTTATACTATATAAGTCTTTAGGCATTCAATAACAGGTTAGATGGTTACGAGGGCATAGTATGTGATAATAATTATGAGAAAGTGAGTTCCTCTCACTCATCAAGGTTTATCACGAACTAAAGATACTAAGTTAAAGGCCACTCAAATATCGATGGTTGAAATGTTCAGTGTAGACATTGTTCGGTGCAGAAATGCTCAGTATAGACATTGTAATTTATTAAAGGGAAAAGATTTTGAAACCTGCAACTATAAGCCTTGAAATTAATCAAAAATAATCACATGCATTAAAATTTTTTATCTGCTATTGCGTGAATATTACATGTATCGTCCCATAACCCGATAATTTACGACTTGTTGGTTTAATACAAAGTCTCAGTCATCATCACTCAAAAACAAGCTTTTATTCTGAACAAGGCTTTAACATGGTCAATAAAACAGTTTACATGGAAGGATTATTTTTGAAATTGACATTTTTTAATACTCGTCTCTAATATTTTAATGACCAAGTCCAGTTAATTTTATCGTAATCTACAAACGTTTTCAGCTTCCATTTACATTATTCATATCTTGTTTACATACTTTTTCTAATATTTACAAACTCACAATTAGTTCTCTGAGAGAAATTTTAACAAATGATTATGTTCAATGAAGGTACAGGTAAATGATTTTTAACCAACAAATTTCATAGTTTATCTCTAATAAATGTTCAAGTTATCTCCCCCTAACCTTCTACTCAATGATTTTATTCAAATTCTCAGTCATCATCTCTCAGGCACAGGCTTTATACTATATAAGTCTTCAGACAACCATTACCAGAGCAGAGAGATTCGAGAGAAGGATCAATATAACTTTGTAGTATTGAATTCCACTCAAGTTTATCACAAACCAATGACACTCAAACATCAAACGATATGTTCAATGTATCGTACAAACGCCACATTCTTTATCAAATTATACATAAAACATGTTTACTAACTTAAAATCAGTTGACTCGAAAAGAATGTTTTATTGCTCGCCAGAGGAATGGTTCTTTATTTCTTGATTGAATGATTTAAAATTTACCGATGAGACAACTACATGTAATGTCCAATTCCAATTCGGTACAAAGTTTCATATTATATTTTTTTTTTTATAATTTACATCACCCATCCAAAAAGGCACGCCTAGGCATCAGGGTCATGAGGGTGAACCAGAAACGGTTCTTTATTTAAAGTAGTCCGATCCTCAGGTTTATAAAATTAGCAGTTAAGTAAACAAAAATACTCATAAAAGTGTCTCTGAATCCACAAAGTTAGATAAATTTATCCACAGAATTTCTTTAAGTAAAAGATTAAAGTTAATCATATAATGAACGGAAAATTGTAAAATCTCCAATATTTTTGCAGAAAAAGCGAAATGGAATATCAGCATTGCATTTTCTGATTGCAAATTGATCAACAAATATATTTTAGATTAAAAAACGATAGGTATCCAGGCATTCGGAGAAATTGTCATGATTTTCATACTTTTTTGGTATTTTTTGTCTTCTATTTCCGTCCTGTATTCTATACATAGTGTAAAAGGCTTTTGCTTTCATTGCAAGACACCACAAATTACTTCTTCTTTCATACCATGCTAATAAGCAGTAGTATCTAAGGCTGGATTCAAGAAAATCTAATTTCTAAACCTGTATAATTTTTTTTCCTTTTAGAGGGTACGAATGTCAACTTTTAAAAGACCTTTTCTAAGACTTCCAAAAACCTTGAATCTTATAAAGATGAATATTTAAAATGAAAATTGTTACATGAAAAATTTTTATTTTCAAGCTTCATTTTGATGCATTTCAAATTAAATATTAATTTTTGGAGTTATCCTGGCTGAGGATCAGATATCCTTAATTTAATCGCTGAGACTGTCAGTTTGATAATTTCTAAATCTGCTAATAATACTTGCATCAACGTTTTATAAGAAGTTAATTTTGTTAACCTGGTCTGTCAGTATGTCTCACATCTTCCTCAAAATCGGTCGTATCAAACTTTAATATGCATGAAGGATGTATTTCCACTGCTTTATTCGTTTCATTCTGGAGACAAGCATATCAAAACAAAACCATGTGTAATGTGATTCAATATTTTATTGTATCGCTTCTTTTTACATGTTTAGCTAAGTATGATGTCTAACTAAGTGACTAATGAACCTTGCTAGGTCATGATAATTCTGAATGCTCAGTTAGCTACAAAAATCAAATTAACTAATAAATAAAGGAATAAATCCTTCATAAAAAAGATATTCCACTTCTGGTCAATATCAAATAGTATCTTAAAAACAAATGTGTACATAACATAGAAAGAAAAAAAATCTACTGGAGATAAAGAAAGAAGAAGAGTTTGTTCTAATCAAACAAAAATAGTGTACAATGGTGAAGGAGGCGAGACACCCTTAAGTAGAACTCAAATACCCGGAGCTAATTGATCTGGACACGAGGGGTGTCTCTACCGTCACGTTCACTGAGATTTTTAGGTCCTCCAATTACATTTGCAAAAATAAACGAGACAAAGGTGTCACAATTATGCAATAATTTCACGAGTAAAATGTTAATTTTCCCCCATATTAACAAGATTGCACCAATAATAAAAAAAAAAAAAATCAAAACTGCATTGCTCACCCGAGATTTGATGAGATAGCGGACTTAAGTACTCACTCACAAGTCTTAAATAGACAGACCAAACAAAATCAACCAAACACGAGCCTATCTCAGGTGAGAAACAATGACTGACTAGAAATTCCATCTATAATACATCAAGATATTGCACTTTCTTGGGATTTTTTATATCATTAAAATAACATTAAAATTCACCATTTGTGATCTTTTGAGACAATATACAACCCAACTAAATATACAACCAATTGCTGTAATCTGCCTGTTAAAATCTATCTACAGACTTTTTGTCACTATACAGCCATAAATAATCAACAAAAAACAAAATATGTCATGTAACGCAGAGGGAACACATATATAGATAATTGATATTATCTCGAGGGAATTTCCGTGCGATTCCTGATGAATCTAAACTAGCTATTTACAAAATGTCCGATGATATTTAAACAAATAAATATAAATAAATAAATAAATACGACTTTTGTATCAGTAATAAGTAACAAACTATCTGTCCATTGATAAAAACAGGTGCCAATTAACAAATCTAAAAATAACATCCAAGCCGATCCAGTCTTAGATTAAGTAACAAGGTATTTCATTTGACGATGAACAACAATGTGAACTTTGATCCCTGCCCGGTGTTTAAAACGAGGCTTACCAGGGCACAACATGATACAATGACAGGATATTGGATGTAAATAATGATCAGGAATGCATTTTGTTCAAATTTATATACAAGTTAACAATGCCCATATCTCTCCTCCATATAAAACAACCAAAAGAAAAAAAAAGGTACTTACTTAAATACAATTCACACTGATCTTAAAAATAAAAACAACATTTAATTTTTCACTAGGATTACACAAAAAATTTAAGAATTAACTGTTGATACTATGACATCACTACCGTGAATACAATAATTACCCGACAACAACTAGGGTGTCCATGGCAACCAAACACAACATCCAATGAGCGGCCGCCTCCAGTTAATATGAAGTGATACGTATATAATATATGATAATATACAAAAATTTGATTTCAAAATATTCTGTTGTAAAAATTACACCTTTAACACATAAAATGTCATTTAAATGCTGTCAAAATTACATCAATGGCATCTTGTGGAGTCATTTATTCTTATAAAATGGAATGTTAACCAGCGAAATAAAATCCACCAAAACGAGCTGGTTGTTTTATATGGGGGCAAATATAATACATTGTTTTTAAATATAATAAATATATAACATGTAATATATATAATAAACATTTCAATGTAACTAAACTAATATTTTATAATAAAATATCATAAGTAAGCAAGGTGGGGGATATCGTTTGAAGTCCTCGATACATTGTACATGACTCTCCTCTCGCCAATATTTATTTAAGTCCTTCCAAACAACATCTATATTTATTTACAAAACGGTGGGAAAACGTTCTTTTTAAGAAAATAAAATTTTATGTGAATTTTATTTACAGACATGTATGTAAGGGTGGTCTCCCTTTGATACCCTGTTTCATCAGAGTTACGTCCCTTGGTCTCTGTTGGTATTTCAAACTCTGTTTCTTCTAGTTCTGGAAAAGAAAGGAAAATTAGAATGTTTAACAATATTTTTTTTTAATACTACTATAAATCTAACAACCTCAGTTTGTAAGCATTTACCCCCAATCAACCTTAACTACCTATATTTGAAATTATTAAACACTGATTTGGGGATAACAGGAATATCAATCGAATTTTCAAGGCAAAATGTAATTTCTAATCTTAACTTATATATAAATATTTATTTCTGGTACCCTATCGGCAATATAAGTCTTTGAAACTTTGCTGCGATGCTGAAATTGTGAATGTACGTTAAATTAACCAAGTATCTTATGGTAACTGGGATCAAAATGTAATCTGCATCATATTGGCTTAAAACTCAAATTGTACGTTAAAGTAGTCCACACGGAGTAGGGTCTGAAAGCATTAGGTTCCTCTGCTGTGTTTTGATGGAAGAGGGCCTCTCCAAACGTGTCCTGTTACGAGTTGGCAATAAATCATAACTAGTTTGAAAGCATTACTATTTCATAAAATTCAGTAGGAATGCAGCGTCCTCATCCATATCACATTAAACAAATAAATGGTATCGATTTGGCTCAGTGTCTAACATTCTGAAGGGTGCTTCTAATGTACAGATATTATGTCTACATGTATCTAACACGTTTACTTTTTTCTTTCCTGTTTAGATAAATGGGGTTGTTTTTTATGCGGTAGTTTTGCTTTCTAAGAGTGTACTATAGAATGAATACAATTGGAGTGTCCCACGTTCCTTTATAGATAAATTTTGAATTCCTATTGTCAGATGAAAATATGTTTATAATGCTCTGAAAAACTATAAATAAGGATATGAAAATCACTGCCCCCTCTTTATTCGCATCTCTCTCTTTCTCTCTCTCCTTATTGACTACAATAATCACAAGTCTTTTGTGAATCTGAACATTAATTTAACTCTATTGTCAATAATTAAAATTTATTACGTCTCAAAAAATACAAAAATATGACAAAATTGTTTTTTTCAGGTACTACTTTATATAGTTCTATTTAAAATGTCTGAAGACTGGGGACTTCAAAGAATGCGGTCATTTTATTGCTCTTACGTATCATTAAGAAAAGTTTTTAACGTCTTTAAAAATTTCAGTGAACAATCAACAATTTTGCCATTTTTATGATCGTATTCGACATTATTTTGCTTTCTATGGTGCCCTGTCGAGAATACTTCACATACTAGGCTTCAACGAAAGATCGCTTTTAAATGTAAATTAAAAAACAGGGATTCATTTTTCTCTGTCGAAAGAAAGATTATATTCTGCACGACTGACGGGGGTGTTATCATTAGACAATACACGCACAACGAACCGCACGCGGAAATATGTACGCATCAAATTATAAATGCAGCAACTGAAGGGACAATTTTGTAATAAAACAAAAATATCGCTGTGAACAGTTTTCAAGTAGATTTATTTTAATACGCTGATTTTACAAATCACCGGGAAATACTTGACAGAATACTAAATGGAATAAAAATGCACCTTGTGGTTACGAGTTAATTGATATATTGTATTAAACTATTGAAAACTGCTACATGCTACAAAAGCAAAGAGTATTGTTTAGTTAATTTGAAAATGAAAACGTTTTGTAACTGTACGTTAACACTGCAAGCTTTAAAAATAGGCAAATAATGTAACAAGCCTATTGCTCATATATCTTATGTCCATCTATGAGAAGGGATAACTATATAAATTATAATATTTGATTCAATCACTTTTAACATCCTCTTCCCTAAAGAGAGGTAAGTGGTTGTTAATGTAGTTATTTTATCCGATTTTTCATTTCAAAAATGTCGCCCGCGTGGCGCAGTGGTTAGAGCGTCTGCTCTAGAGTCGCGAAGTTATGTCGCGGGTTCGAATTCCGTGTCGCAGTAGGTGCTGGCAAGACAAAGTCTCCTCACTGCTCAATGGCCGTAAGTGCCGAGTATAGCACAAAATTTGTAGCTCTCCAAGTAGTGGTGTCTCCATATGAGTGAAACCTTCTCAAGAGGGAGGTAAACAACATACAGTCAATCAATCAATCATTTCCAAACTATAATAATTTTAATTCCCTACAGTCAAAATAATAACTCTCCATGGAATGTTAGTGGAAAAAAGCTCAAATATTGTGCTTCTAGATTGGATTAACAAAATAGTTTGAATGTATAGTATTTCCCCATCTGTTCCAGCCTCCTAAATAGAAGATTCCTAAGATTGTTTGGCAATCTCGTAGCCGACACAACCATCTCCTCAGAAAAATATGTAAGACTGCATCACTCATTTGTGCATAAATATCAGATCACAATAGATGTATATTGATTTATTATGCAAATTAATTGACCCATATCTTTTTACAAATTCCTGTCGAAAGGGGAGAAAATATGTAAAGTTCGGTGAAAATGACATTATTTGACACTGTTGAATTTGTAATTGTTAATTGATTGTAAATCAAACGATGAACTGTACTTTTATTTTGAACTTTGTGCATTATTGGAAAACCATACATTTGAAATTCAGCTGAACGGTGCTTCTAATGTACAGATATTATGTCTACATGTATCTAACACGTTTACTTTTTTCTTTCCTGTTTAGATAAATGGGGTTGTTTTTTATGCGTTAGTTTTGCTTTCTAAGAGTGTACTATAGAATGAATACAATTGGAGTGTCCCACATTCCATAGATATAATTATATGTATATATAACATTTATATGAGATCGTGTTTTTACAACAACCATCAAACACACCTCAAATTGGATGATTCCAAAACATTCAAAAGGAAACTGAAAACACGTCAAAAACCAAAACTCAAATGCAGACTATTTTCCAAACCCTCAATTCTCTTTGAAGTCTACGAAACGTGTGATTCTCCGTAACTTTGATATTAAACTTTATTCTTAACTAATTGAAATGTATTCTTAACTAATTGAAATGTTTTTATACGTTAGAGATTTGAGATATGTTTGATATGGCTGAAAACATGTTTCCTGAAACATGTATTCAGAAATTGATATTGAAATATGGAGATACATGTAAAATATATTGTAAGAAAGAAAGAAAATGTGCATACTTGTTTAAGAATACCGATAGCTTTAGTTCTCCTAATATAACCTTTGTTCTGAATGTGTCACCAAAGTATTTTTTAATACAGTATCCCTTTTTGTGCTTCCCAGCAAGAGATGTTTGTTCCAGAGGGTTTTGAAATTCATGTATTAATCATTAGTAAGAAATGAGCATGCTTGATTTTCCTTCAGCTAATTAGACAATCTCGGTCAATTAGTAAGGAAATGTCGGGGAACGTGGTTCATTTTGTTTTGTTTTAATTTTGGATTAGAAGAAATTTAAGCTTAGTTTAGTATTTTACGGGAAACCTTTTACCTGGTGCAACTAGGTCGCATTGATAACCATAGCAACGAAAGCCCCGTATCAAGACTCCAAAGTTAGATGCAAGAAAAATGTGTACTTTCAACACAACATAGAATAATTACATAGCTATGTAAGCAGTAAAACACAAATAAAAACCATAATTGTCAATAAAAATCGTGAAAAATGAAAGACGTGTGACAATTGATATAATAATATTATGACGTCACGAACAATATCTCAAAAACGAAGTAGAGAAAACCTGAAGCCACACAATTACTTCACCGGGTTACTACAACCAGTAAAATCTACACACGGTACAATGGACTACACCGGCCACCCACACTTACGAATCAGAGTTATCTCTCTTTGTATGAAACAAAGCAGGAGTTGCTGTCCCTGAGCTACAGTACAAAAAGTTCAAGTTGATAGCACAGCCGTTAATTTCTGTTTTAGAATTTGTTTTTTTTTTAAATCTGGAATTCAAAGTTGTCTTGAGAATTTTTGTAAATTTATCTTTTTTTTAAAAAAACAATGTGTTCATTTAAATAAGGAAATTTTGCAAAACACAGACAGACATATATGTCATGTGTTTAATGTTTCAGAAAATGATCTTCGAAGAGAAAAAAAGAAGCACTGAAATATATATAAAGGATAAAGGAGAAATTGTTTCAAGATATCATACATAATTTGCATAGTAAAAAAGTAAAGTTTGTCCCCAAGACACACAAGAATCTGGACACGAAATAATCTTAATATAATTTTTCTAACTGTAACACAAAACAAGCATGTATCCGTTTTATCGTCTGCTTACCTATATAAGTGGAGCACTGGTTGCTTTAGTATGGCCGATTCTGGTCTTTCGGGCGCTTTAGCTGAACTTTAAGGCGCTTCATCCCAATCTGGAAGCCGTTCATGGCCTGGATGGCCGCCTGAGCGCTGGTAGGATTGTCAAAGCTGACAAAACCTGCAATAAAAGTGTTCCGTTGGCTGTGAACAATCTTATTTTATGTATATTTCTATCTATGGTAACATGACGTATAAAGATGCATTAAGAAGTATAAAGACGTATAAAGAAGTATTGAAACTTATTTGAAATACAACTCACCAAAGCACTTGCTCTGATTAGTTGCCCTGTCCACGTACACCTTAGCACTTATAACTGTTCCGAACGGCATGAACATCTGCGCAAGCTCGGCGTCTCCGAATTCTTGTGGTAGATGATAGATGAAGAGATTGCAGCCCTCTGGGCCTGTAAAGACAACTGTAGATACACCTCCAGATCATCATTCTGTTCACCACAAGTCAACAACAGCAAATAACACACTAACACTATATCCAATGGTTCCCGCTTATTTTGAAAGTCACATTGTCTTTGTTTCTTTTATTGTTAATCGATTTTACTTGTACACTTCAATCTGTTCTACCCGGATTTACTTTTCAGTTCACATTTCATTTAAACATAAAAAGTTTTCTTCATTGGTACTATATTGGAGTTAATGCTTTAAGGATATATACAGTACTTAAGGAAAGTCGATTGGATTTAAATGTACTCTTTTTCTTAATAAGTTTTGACTTTTTTCAAATGTCATGGTCCTTCGTGGACCATTATCATACTTGATTTCTACTTGTACTAATTCAATGTAATCAGAGTTTCCATGGCTTAATTAAGGATATTTAGCGTTGAAGTTTGAAGGAAAATTAAAATTGTGAAGATATAAAGGCCAAACACCGTCTTTTTCAAAACGCATAATTGTTCTACAAAACAGAATATGGCTGTCGTCATCACCAACCTTTATGATCGATTTTTCACCTGTACCTACACAAGGCACGGATTTATACAGGTGTGTCATCGATCTGGGACGCCATCTTGGATTCTGCTGGTGATGCCGACTTTTTTTCCTCCAATTTAAAGAGCAAGAAAGAACTCAATCGGATTGTATTGGGAGTTATCGATTCGGTCTTATATGATGGAATGGTCCTAATGATTTAGTCTCAAAGCTTTCAGATGTTTCTTCTTCTCTTAAGACCCTGACTGGTTGAGGAATCATTACAAATGCACGCACGTTCTTGTGGCTGAAATTGAACTTAAGAGTTAGTCTTCAGTAATCGTTAGGAAGCTTCTTAATGAAAAATTCCGATCTTATCTCGGAATATCTCCACAATTTTTTTCTTATAATTAGAAATAGAGGCGAGAGTGAATCTTTGCTTCAGCACATATAATTAACATTTTACAATAATGTCGGAAATTATGTGATGCTGAACTTGCTGATAATTCATAAGGAAGTCTTAGAAAACGAATCTTCTGGTATTACGATCTTCTCTTTAATGAGTTTTCATTAAGAGATACCCCTGATTCTTTCTGTACTTAAGTTTCTTCGTTAACTCCTTTAATTTCACTCCTCACTATCTCCGTTCTCTTTAAGCTCACCCAGTGGGTTTTAATTACCACCAATTACAACCAGCATCCAAGAAATCCTACCAGAAATGTTTAAGTAAACTATTTTAGTTTTTTCCCCAACATTTCCGTCTTCTTGAAGACAAGCGATGTTCTAAAGTTGATGTGCCAAATGGCATGAATCATCCCGACACGTGTCAAGCGAGAGGATTTCTCTGAGGGTTTAAACTCAAATACCGCCGTCATTTGTTAAAAGTTTTGAGTTGCAGCCAAAGAGATAAACTAAACAATAACAATACAAGCACAGCTTTTTACGAAAACGATCTTTCTAGTGAAAGCAGCGGTCAAAGCAGTGCACTGCTTAAGTAAATTTTTTTCCAAGTGATGAAAAAATTATAATTGAAGAAGTTGTTCATTTTATCATTTCAGAAGACAGAAAACTCTTTGTGGGCATGCTCAACAAGCAACAATCAGAGGATGACGTCAGACAAGTGATACTTTTTTCAACTTCCTGCACAGAAGAGTATCTTTTTTACTTCCTCAAAAGAAGAATTTCATTGATTCATTTAACTAAAAATTATCTTTTCATTACATGTTACAAAATAAGAACCATTGGACTTGTTGAATGTTAATAAAGGGAAAACAAAATGTTAGTTCTTAAACTATTTTAGTTTTGTTATTAATCTTGTTATTACACACAGATAATTCATTCAGTAAAGTTAAGAGTGAGATGTACCTTCTTTCTGGGCCGGTAAGATCGTAGTATGCTGAGACAACGCTTGCTGTACCCCGTATGCTGGGTAGGCTAAAGAAAACAACAGGAAAAATCTTCATACATTCTAAATAGCATGTAATTTGAAGCAATGTGCTTTAATCATATATAAGATACAAGCATGATAAATACAAAGAAAATTGGACATGGAAAACTTACCTATCCCGGCATATGGCTGCATGCTAGCGTACGCTTGTAATGGATCTCCGTTTGTAACAGCTTGCGCTGAAATTAAAGAAGTTTTATAGAATATTAACTGTCAAAGAGCTCTTTAGATGCTTCATTTTCCTCGATTTATTTAATTTCAAGTGATAATACAGATTTCCTCAATAAAAGTGCTACCTAGTTCCACAACTTGGCATTCTCCGGGATAGTGAGGGATGCCATTAGCGGCGTAGATTTCCGGTGTCTGGCCATTATGTTGAGGAATCTGAAAACCTGCCAACGCAGTCGGGGACAACACGCTAGGGGGCGCTCCGTTTATACCTGTAGTACCTATACATCAAATTCAATACAGTTTTATTTAGATTTAAAATAAGATACAACGATGAAAACGAAGAAGAAAAGGATAGTGAACACGATGAAAAAAATGTTTTTTTTATCTTCCAGTATAGTTGCATCGAATATTTAAACGTGTTTTACTCGATAATAAAACTAACAATGAAGTCTAAGTTGGCCATCTGAACTAATTTACTATGCGCCATTTTAGGAAGTAAGGGTCACGTGGTTTTTACCGTTGGCTAATGTGGCGGTGGTAGGCGTTAGCGCGCCTGTTGTGATGCCGTTGGGCGTGGCTAAGGCGCCAACCTGTGGAATGTGAGCCAATGTGGTGACGGGACTAGTCAGGTAAGTTCCCTGGGTCGCAGCAGCTGCCATCAAAGCCGCTTGTTGCTATAAATAAAAGGTCCTAGCTGATTGGCCAGTATTTTTGTTGATAAAAAACGGAATTGGATAACTTTTCCTTTATATATATATATAACTACACGTATATACAAACCTGAGCATAAGCTCCATATGCACCAATCTGAGAAATGGCGAAGGGATTTAGCAGCCCCAGTGGACCAGCCATCTGCTGCATTCTACGGAGTTGTCGTTCTTTCTCGGTGTCCGCAAACTTCACGACTAGACTAGAAGACGCACCCTGTAATTCAAACAAGTCAAGTAAATTATTTGCAAAGTAAGTTCCAAAATTATAAAGTTATGGTCAGAATGTTGCCAAAGAGTAAAAAGGATTTTGCCAAAAAACAAACATGTTCAGAATTTTGATAAAGACTTAAAAAGAGAATGCCCACATGAAGCAGATTTCGGAGTGTTGCAATAAAGTCATGTTCAGAATGTTGCAATAAAGTCATGTTCAGAATGTGCCCCCCCTCCCCACTTTCAAAAACGATGCTACGTGCCTGATAGGGGCAAACTACAAACACGGATAAAACTATTGCTCTAAAATAATTTTATGATAAGCGTGCATTATGTACATTGAATCCGTCTGTGTGTTTTGTTTTGCTTTGTTAAGCTTATAATAATTTTGAATGTTTTTTGGGAGATCAGAGGAAACTGAATGTATTATTTTGATTGCTATAGAGTCAGACTATTGCATGAAATTGCTTTGAAGGCAAATTTCTAGAATATGAGAAGAAACCAAATAATTCACTATCATGAAATTACTTTATCCTTTATCATTCAGCCATTGACGAATGGTATTTTATCTTTGATATCCATAATACAGATAACTCATTACACCGTAGTTCTCCTCTCAGACAAAACAATGGGCAAAAATATAATTATCATTAATAGAGCGGAGAAGTTTGCGTAAAATAGAAGTATTCCAATTCCCTGCTCTGTTAGACAGATGTTCCCCCCTAAATAAAGCGGATTTCTTTTTATATTCTTGTCCAGTAATATTCCATTGATCCCCGCTTTGGGTGAATTAAATTAACCCCAAAACAGATGGGGATTCTATACCCCACAGAAAAAAAAGATTCACATCTAATCAACTTCTGGTTCTTTTTGAATCATTCTTAAACGAGTACGCCTCACGCAAAAAATACACTTTTGTCGTGACTTGTTTGTTTTTTCCTCCAACAACCCAGGATTATCCCATTGTTAAAATAACTTGCACCTTAATCAGGCCTATACATTCGCGATAAGTTGTATTTTCGTATATTATCAATATCTTTTGCATCTGAATGAATTCTTGGCTGTTGTTTTTTACTGATTCTAACAATGTTCACGCTGTTTTTCTTTGAAGTGGTTTGATGCTAAAAAAAAATGTTATCGCGAGAAAATATAAAATTAACAGACAAAACATGATAAATGAATGTTCGGTAATTATATTGCACTTTTATCAACTTTCAAATGTATTTCTTACTCTAGTACGAAAATTTATTTTGTGTTCTCGTCATACTTAGAAGATCCCAACTACTGATAATAAAATGAACAAAACTTAAAATAACAAATTGATGTTAAAAGTGAAGTAACTAAAACAATAGCACAATAACACCTCCCGAGTACAGTAGCGCCCCCTACCGGTTGACAAACTTTTATCCCCACTAGAGAGCTACAGATGGTTAATTTTGAAGCATCTTTTGTTAGGGATGCCTGTAAATATTGTCTTTAATGCCCGGCCTCTGGAAAAGCAAGTGGGCCCTCGATCGATTACCGTCTGCTCAAGAATTCACATCTTGTAGAGAGAAAAATTGAGGAATGTGCATCATTTACGAGGTACGGAGAAGGGAGATCTTTTTTTCAGATTTAAATAAAAGAGGAAGGACCATGACATTTGAAAAAAGTCAAAACTTATTAAGAAAAAGAGTACATTTAAATCCAATCGACTTTCCTTAAGTACTGTATATATCCTTAAAGCATTAACTCCAATATAGTACCAATGAAGAAAACTTTTTATGTTTAAATGAAATGTGAACTGAAAAGTAAATCCGGGTAGAACAGATTGAAGTGTACAAGTAAAATCGATTAACAATAAAAGAAACAAAGACAATGTGAAAAGGCATTGCCTGACGACCACATTATGTTCCGAATTTCCTCGAGCATTTACCTGACATGTTTGAGTTTCATATGTCCATCCTTACGATGTATTAATATCAGGCCGTGATGTCAAGCACAGCACAAAAGTATCGACCCAAGTAATCCCACTGACTCACAGAGTCTGTAATGGAATGGTCCAGGCGCTGCGCACATTTATTAATTTCCTACAAGGGAAGATGGAATCGGGCCTCTCTGTATTCTCTGACGATCGATATTTCTCTGTCTCCGAGGTCTATGGAAACTGCCAGGCAGTGCGCCTTCAAAATCAGAGGACTGAATTCTAGTTCGGGGAGATGTCTTTGACAGGAAATGACGTCATTGTCAGGCTTTTTACTGCCTTTGGGAAACGTTGTTCGAAGGTAACATGAATGAAGCTGATAAATGTGACTGAATATAGAACTTAGGGTCGATTTTTATGTCGTTAGATCCATTATGGTGGCGAATTTCCTTTAATAAATAATCAGTTCCTAATTGCAACTTTTATTGACTGTTTGGTGAATACATTTCGATCTCTTGCACAGCAAAACCTCTCACCAATCCTGTGACATTTACTGAGACATTTTGATCCCCAAAGCACGAAGTCTTAAGTTTTGGATGACTGTGTACATTGTATTAGATTATGGGTGTGTATTTTAGCCGCTACATTTTCGAAATTTTCATTACCGCTACATACTCATTACCGCTACAAAAAGGATACATTACCACTACATCTAAAAGTACACATTACCGCTACTTTGCCTCTTTCGTTAGCCAGCGGCTTATGCATGCAAAGATTGATTAAAACTACAACATACTATACAGATGCATAATATTCTTTTCCCTTGACCACCACAGAAAGGTGAAAGTAGGACCTTGATCGGGTCTTTTTTTTCTTTTTAATTTCATAAATTTAAAATCGGTTTTATTTTCTAAAAGATTTAAGAGTATTAAAATCAAGCATTGGTCACGGATAAACCACACAAACATTACATTATTGGTGGAGCGTTGAAGGTCATTTGCTTGACAACTAGATATTCCGTGGCATTGCTGGCGGTTTGATATGTAGCGCTAATGAGTTGAAATCAGCAGTATTCTTATTGAAAAATGTAGCGGTAATGATCACTGAAATTTCGAAGAAATGTAGCGGTAATAATTTGGGTTTTTTTTCTTGCAATGTAGATTCAATATTGTAATATTGACCTTCCCAGATTACAAAGATGTATATTATTTAAGATTACAGAGAGAGTCGGCTTTGTCTAAGTATCTTGGGCAATGCTGAAAATAAAACTAGTTTTTGTTGTTTTTCTTTCCAGTCACTTGTGACCTTCATTTTATTTTAATCATTGTTTTTAGTTTATTACTTATCATTAAACACACTTAACATCGCACTGTACACTAGATACAAATAAAAATTTCAATAGGCCAGGGACGTA
>PRKT01000092.1:549890-590465 GCA_003671525.1 Saccostrea glomerata | reverse complement strand
TTGAATGTTTTTTGGGAGATCAGAGGAAACTGAATGTATTATTTTGATTGCTATAGAGTCAGACTATTGCATGAAATTGCTTTGAAGGCAAATTTCTAGAATATGAGAAGAAACCAAATAATTCACTATCATGAAATTACTTTATCCTTTATCATTCAGCCATTGACGAATGGTATTTTATCTTTGATATCCATAATACAGATAACTCATTACACCGTAGTTCTCCTCTCAGACAAAACAATGGGCAAAAATATAATTATCATTAATAGAGCGGAGAAGTTTGCGTAAAATAGAAGTATTCCAATTCCCTGCTCTGTTAGACAGATGTTCCCCCCTAAATAAAGCGGATTTCTTTTTATATTCTTGTCCAGTAATATTCCATTGATCCCCGCTTTGGGTGAATTAAATTAACCCCAAAACAGATGGGGATTCTATACCCCAAAGAAAAAAAAGATTCACATCTAATCAACTTCTGGTTCTTTTTGAATCATTCTTAAACGAGTACGCCTCACGCAAAAAATACACTTTTGTCGTGACTTGTTTGTTTTTTCCTCCAACAACCCAGGATTATCCCATTGTTAAAATAACTTGCACCTTAATCAGGCCTATACATTCGCGATAAGTTGTATTTTCGTATATTATCAATATCTTTTGCATCTGAATGAATTCTTGGCTGTTGTTTTTTACTGATTCTAACAATTTTCACGCTGTTTTTCTTTGAAGTGGTTTGATGCTAAAAAAAAATGTTATCGCGAGAAAATATAAAATTAACAGACAAAACATGATAAATGAATGTTCGGTAATTATATTGCACTTTTATCAACTTTCAAATGTATTTCTTACTCTAGTACGAAAATTTATTTTGTGTTCTCGTCATACTTAGAAGATCCCAACTACTGATAATAAAATGAACAAAACTTAAAATAACAAATTGATGTTAAAAGTGAAGTAACTAAAACAATAGCACAATAACACCTCCCGAGTACAGTAGCGCCCCCTACCGGTTGACAAACTTTTATCCCCACTAGAGAGCTACAGATGGTTAATTTTGAAGCATCTTTTGTTAGGGATGCCTGTAAATATTGTCTTTAATGCCCGGCCTCTGGAAAAGCAAGTGGGCCCTCGATCGATTACCGTCTGCTCAAGAATTCACATCTTGTAGAGAGAAAAATTGAGGAATGTGCATCATTTACGAGGTACGGAGAAGGGAGATCTTTTTTCAGATTTAAATAAAAGAGGCCATTCATAAACAAGTACGTCACTTGACTGTATCGTGTGAGATCGGCTTTACTTAGGAGAAACTCCATTCAGATGGAAGCTGAAAATTCCCCTCGTACATTTAAACAGAACTCAATTTTCTTGTATATGTTGTAAGGATCTTAATTTAAGATAAGTTCGTAGGCCAGCTCTAACAAGCTTGAACAGACAAAATACACAAAGTTTGCCCATCGTTCTCTTGGCTTCTACATCACTTGACCTAAAAATCATTGACTTTAGACACGTCCAGCCTCCCCTGCTTTAACTCACGGAAGCAAGTTTCGACATGATCTATGTAACACGATATAAAAATAATATTGTTTTACCTTTTAGCTGGCAAATTATTTAATCGCTCTATAAATAACATTAGAGAGATGGTTTGGTCCGGTAGATATGAATGCTCTTCGTGTGCGTCAATAAATAATATTAAGTTTGCACGTAGATATAAATGACTTAGTTAGCATTTTACTTAATAATTTGTTAGTTAAAAAATATTTGATTTCTAAATATAATTTTCAAGAAATTTTTAAAATGAAATTCTTCCTTCATTCGGCATGATGAAAAACATGTAAACACAAACTTAACCAAAATAAACACAAGAGATATGTACAAATTAAGTTAACCTTCAAAATAATTGTCATATGATTAAAATTTAGCATAAATCAATCAAATAAATTTTACATTTAATGTTATTCTTTCATTCATTTTATGTTATTTTAAATTAAATTATTGTAAATGATTCGATCTGCTTTAGCACCTTTTACATGAACTGGTCTTCTGTAAGTTTTTTATTCTGAAGTTTTGATTATGAATTTAACTGTTAAATATTTTTTGTCTGTACAAGCAAACAACTGTCGCAGTCACACGATACCGTGTTTTAAAGTTCATAAACTTTTGTTTAATTTCATAAGGGCTTGTGGAATTCTCAAATCCCGCTCAAAAAGTCGGACAGCTGTCGATACGGTGTTTTTTACACCCCTCCCAGAATAAAAACGCGTGCCGGGGTCACGGGTCGCGGAACAGACGACAATGGAGCGCCATGACAGATGTCGGACGACAGACCCAGTACGCCTTTATCTTCAAATTAATAATTCACTAATTTTAGAGAAAATATTTACATTGCATATCTACGGATGAATAGTCCAATATTTTATTAAAAGCGATACGTTGTTGAATAAACAAATATTTAGGGTTTTATATTACAACTAAAGTACCATATAAAATCGGATTACTAGACATTACCGCTTTGCACATCCGGGCCTTTGTTGTGGATCTAAAAACCTGCATATTTTCATTGATGATTATTTACATCGTTTATAAGTAACACAACAAAACTTTGGCCATTTATCTGAATTGCTGCTCCTCGGCTAATAGAAATTACTTGTTAAATGATAAATTTCATTACCCAGAGGAGAGAAGCAATCTAAAATGAAATATCCATTCTTTATGTTACCATTTTATTTGAATTTGGTAGATTTTATCGCCTTTTCGGGTGAACGTAATCGATTCAAGATGACTATGTAGTGCGATAATACATCACTTTTCCATTTGTATAAAATGTCGTCTGGCACGCGACTCCATTGTCCCGGCACGTGACTGCTGAATTTAGTTTGTACTTTCATGTATATATATTATCAAAATTTCATTTGAACACAAAAGGTCTGGTATTTCGCTTCGTTTGCTATGACATCTGCTAAATAGACTTCCCGTTCCCGTCTATTGCCCGAGTCCTGCTAAACCGAGGGACGTCCGGAACAGCTCTAGGCGCTCTTACACTTCGTCAAAGCGTCTCACACCTGCCCCCAAAAATCTCAGGGGGAAACCATTTCCCACAAAAACCATGCTTTATTCTTAAGATCTCAATTCTTGACAGGTACAGAACAGTTTACGATGAAAAGATGTTGGTTGAAATTTTTGCAACTCGAGGGGAAATTGAAAGTACAGTAGCACACACATCTTTAATATAACTTTCCCATTTAAATTTGCAGTGAAGTGCAAAAAAAAATCGTCTGCGTGTATTCTTGCATGTGAGGGAGGGGTTTTAATGAAAAGATAGCATAACCACTAAAACCTCGTCAAATTCCTTGACCTTATGACCGCGAGACAGCCAGTAGCAGAAGATAAAGTTGATTCTAGTGAAAATGAATTTTGATTACGTGCACATGTTACCGCCAATCCAGCGGGAAGAAGAAATAGTGTACAAGAGTGTGAGATGAATTGACAAAGCACATTCCTCCTGATTTCTGCTCCTCCTATTCCATAACTTTTGAAACAGATTAAACATGTTAAAAGGAATATTTCAGGGCATAGAATTAACGAGGTTTGGGAGAGCGGAATCCATCGGCTGCTCTTCAGAATTGTTGGCGTTCCAGTAAAATTTTTATCATCTTCCCTAGTTTTGAAGAAAATTGTAACTCAAGACGTCTGTAATACTTTCACCTAATCCGCATGCATGGGAAGCCTAGATAAGATGTCTGATTGATAAACATAACATCGATGTATACCTTAACTCGCTATAGTTATATGTGATAAAAGAAATTAATTGTTTATCGTTGTACTTTTTTTTTCAAAAAACTATCTGACGCATGTTTAAGTTATGTACACACGGAGATGCTCTAGGTTCACATGAGCAGAAAAATAAGTTGCTGAATTAGAATTCCTAGAAATACCATTGACATGGGCTGTATTGGAAATCTATGAATATTTGATGGGCTGCCTCTGTCCAGATCGATAAGACAATGGCTCACAGGGCTGTGACAGCGAAGACGTCATCTTAACAAGACCTCAACACATTCACACAAAATACTTTTCTCTTCTTTATTATTACTTAGAAAACAACCAAAGTGAGAACACGCATAACCAGTGAAATCATGAGCACAGCACGACATGCAATTCTCATCACTCAGATCAGTAATTATCACGCGCAGATTAGTTCTGGTGCAAATATGTAGAAAATAATACATTTGTGTTAATACTCAACAGTAAGCTACTTAGATACAAATGTATCAATTTCAAAAGATTTTCTTTATATTCATAATGTCATCCACCACAAATAAATCAATACGAATATTTCATGCAAATTTTAAATATTTATAATTATATAATTTAAGAATTTTTATTAATGAGTGAGACATAAAAACTTTTAAAAAGTATCTAAATGATTTTTGGTTAATTTAAAAGAAGAAAAAATTAGAGATAAAAACTTTAAAATTATTGAAATGAAGGAACATACCTCCAGCAACCATTTCTGATGAAGTTTAAACCACACAACAATTAATTATAACGGTATAAGCTTTGTATCACAACAATATTACAACACCAACACACAACAAGGGAATGACACGGTCCCGTGACCCGTACGAGATTTATACCGCCGTCCGCGAGATCTTCAATCTTCCTCTCTCTCAAAGACCCCGCTACGCAAAACTATTAAACCTGCTTTGTTTACCATTATCCGCAGTCCCAGACAAAGAAGCTGTTCCCCCCTCTTTAGTGGTATAACCCACTTACGGAAGCTGGTAGCTATTAAACCTCCATGGGGATTTTAGGAAGACCAAAGATGGACCCTCAAAGAGATATTGAAATTATTGATTTATAAATGGACTTGATTTGAATTTCTCAATCATGTCAATAGCAAAGTGCGATATTTTATAAATATTGATTTCTTCTTTGGTGTGAGTGTGCATTGATATAAATACGAATCAAAGTAATCAATTATTCATTGGAAAAGTGTAAATTTTACATGATATTTATTTGCATCTTAATTTTATCAATATGAACCCATTTTTCCCACGAAGTGTTCACGCACATATATATCTTTTTTAACTGTGATAAACTTTCAAACTTAAACAGCAAACCTAAATAACTTACAAAGAAAATATTAATATGGTGTTCATGTTTTTCGTCACAATTGAATGTTTTTGTTAATTTCTTCAAGTTTTTCCCACGAACAAAAAACAAGATTTCTTTCAGGAAAAGCTATATTTTTGAAAACTTGGGAACTGTTATAAACTTTGAATCTTGTCATTTTCTCACCTGTCAAGCGCACGCGCGAGAATTTACGACATTTCTGTAATTTGACGGCATTTGTCATTAGCAGTCACCACCTAGCAGAAGCCGACCAGATAATTAACTGAGATGCTGTGAAGTTCGTTAATGGAGATCGTCAGGTGTTGTCCGGGGGTCAACTGTCCAGCAGTTTGAATTACATTACGTAACAGGTATACGGACAAAGTCTGCTCCTGGTCACCGTAATATACAGCTATAGGTAGCCAGATTACATATGTTGCCCAGGTATCGTTTTACATGCTCGATCGGCTATCAGTTCCTCATTTTTATAATTATTTATCTTGTCAGGAATCTTCAATGCGATAAAACATACGTATTTTAATTCCTTGTCGAATATGATATGCGTTTAAAATACTTAATAATATTTGGAGAGAAAGTCATTAAAATAATTACCGGTATTTAAAAAATATATTAATCAATAACGTCACTGATTTAAAATTAATTTTTGAACTAATTTAACTTCACTGCTTAAATCACCCCTTATATTCATTATCTTTATTTTCCCAATGTAAGCAGTAATGAACTTGTTATAAACTTTATTATGGAAGGCACCTGCTCGTTTGTTGGGTATGTGTAATGTCATTTGTTACGTCATACGGAAATCAAAGGTGTTGGATCGGCGCGCGACCACCTGTCTGTACTTAACCACTATACATATCGCATCCACTGATTGGTCAAACAAACAAAGTGACATATGTCCAATGTATTACGGTTTCTGATTAGCGGACACCTGCTAATATTATATTCTTTACCCTCAATACCTGCATTTTTTTGTTTGTTTAACTGTGATCAATATAATCAATAAATAGGCAATGGAATGGCAAAACATGCCAATTTTTCCTTGATTTAGACTCACTGATTGTAATAATGAAATAAAGAGAAAACCAGCTACAGGCATTTGTTGAACTATATCGCTCAAATAATATACGTTTAATAATATAATGCTTATGACAACAAATCTCATTGCAAATTATTTCTGTAGCAAGATAAAAACAGAATTTGTTAAATATCATTACCTGTTGATCATTAGTATTAACTTTAAAATATCTATTTTAACATATGATCTACATCTGGTGCACGTAAAGCTATCCTTTTATGATTTTTGAAATTAAAAAAATCAACAATTAAGTGTTGAAAAATATATTTCAGATTATAATCATTTATTTCATTATAATTCTGTGTCCTATTAGAAAGAAGGTCAGCATGTTCATTTTACAGACAGATATGATCTGAGAAAGAATTCTCAATCAGTAACAAAAATCAAAAATTTGACGCCTTTTAGAAAGCATGTACATGTAACTTTAAAATTGTGTACTTTTCGTTCTCCGTAACATAGAGTATTATTTATTTATTTTCCTAGAATTTGATTGCGTGCAAATCCTACATATAGACACTGTTTTATATGGAAATCGATATAACGGGGTGCCAAACAGATGTGCAAATATTTAAACAAGGGCCCATTAGTGGTGCCGCTAAGTACCCGACATTCTGGGTCTGTACCCACTGTACCCCGAAGGACATTTAACATGAGAAGGAACATTATCATTTCAGTTCTTTGTGAGGGGAATGAGGTTTTTAATAAATACCCGGTTTGCCTCTATATTTTTCTACTTTTTTGGATCTCCGAAGGCTTAATTATATCAAACAAAGAAATCTCAATCAGTTTACACAAACATCACAAATAAAACGCACCATATATTTCTAATAAAGAAGTTTAATGCTGTATGAGATTTTTTTTACATCAATAACAGTCAAACAAGGCCCTTGCGATTTTGGTACAGTTTTTTAGCCTATGCTCATCGACCCTAGAAAAAATCAATGCATTCCCACGCTTTTGAATTATCTTTGCACAACTGATCGACGAATTGTTACAGAAACATTCAATCAAATCAGCTAAAACTCAACCCATTGTGTGATTTCACATCCCGGAAAGTACGTGTAAACTGAAACCTCTTTATCTAATTTTATGTCCCATTTGTAGCCGACATTTATTTGAACAACAATGGTCTCACGTTTTGATTTTTTCTTTCGAACTGATTGATTCTGTTCTATTTCAATACTTAGAGACATCGATTTTCATGTATTATTTAGCCTTTGATTGTAGATCTCCTATCAACTCTCCAAATAAAAGACCCAATGCCGTTAATAATTCATACACTTGTTATAAGTTGTGTGATAAAATCAAACATTTCTTCTGGTTGTAAGTTTTCCACCCCAGTAAATCCGCACCTGGACTGTATCAGATCAGGAGACACGCGCCAGTATGTAGGCACGAGCCGCGCGCGCGCTCAAGAGAATGTGGACGCGTGCGACAGTGGTTTTGACAGCTCCATACGCTCTGATTAACAATACCTGTACAAGGTTACAAGGTAATAGCAGGAAAACGTCGAGATTTCTACCGCGAGGAAAAATAAGTGCCCACACAGATATTTTCATGATCAAGATTTTTTTTTTGAAAATGTGCTTTGTACGAAATCACTGTTTGTTTTATGTAAGAAAAAAATATTCAAATTTTGCAACTATTATCTATGGTTAATTATTACATCATATTTTTACTAAAATAAATTGAAAAGAATATAACTGATGATGCGGTATAAAGTTTTGAGAGCACTTGTACAGTACACAACTATGCATGCCATTGCATTAATAAATTCATTTATTTTCAGAATTAAAACTTTAAACGAAAACCAATATTAGATAAATAAACTTAGTTTATTTCTTCAAAGCAAACCAAGTAAATAGAAAAAATAGGAAAAAAAGCAAATTTTGCGATTATCCCAGAAAGAGGCAGATGATGCGTTTTGCAGCCAGCCTCTCTATTAAGTTAAATAGTTTCGCTAATTTATGTTCGCATCTTGATGGATGAGAGACCGGGGTACACCGAGCCGTGCAGCCCTAGACAGTTCATAACAATTGGTAGGGAAATCTTCATTCTGCGAAAACCATCTAGCTTGGTTAATTGAAGTTGAATGTTTTTCTTAAAAAGTGAAATGACTTCACCTGCCGTGCATTAGAGAAATATTTTCGCGAGCTTTCGACAATTAACAACGAATCGAACGTAACACAGATGTGGATAGACTAGAGAGGATGTTTCAGAGTGTATTCCTTTGAAGTTTGTGTAGGCTGAAATGAAAGAAGGAGGAAACCCGTACCATCCCCCGTGTTTACAAATGAATGAAGTTTTATTTACAAGAATGGCTTTCCAAAATTTTAATAGTGCCAAATCCAAGTGGTGCATGTGGTACTTCGTATTGCATTGCATCTGAATCCGTACAGTGAACAATGAAAAGAATTCGGCACAGCGGAATTTGATTGTTTTTCTTGTTTTATTTCTTAAGATAGACGAGTTCGTGATCTTAAATCTTTGATGTTTTTGTTCGTATTTATGAAAACAAATGTTTCTAAATTCTTGAAATTTCCCTGAAAAAATATAAATAACTTATAAAATTGGTTATCATTGTGTACAATTTGAATGTACTTTGACCGCGCAGACAGGCCGATAGATATGGGAGTCGATTTCCCATGATGCCATTTGTTCGGTCGTCTGTCCTGTCGTCTGCGCGGATACAGGGCCATGAAAGGACACGCGACTATTGTCACGGCAACAAAGCGCCGTCAGCTCCGCCAACTGATTAGCGCCCGAGTCAATGACCACTGGCCTTGTCAGCCGCCATATTGCCGTCTGCCCTGTGATGAGGTCACGAATACCGAGGCTACGTTCAGATCGTCTTTGTTCTGGGACATAACCCAAACCTAATTGATTTTAAATTTTTCATGTGAATTTGGAAAATTTCTGTGCCATTGATTAAGACTGGGTTAATAAAAATTATAGCTTTTCATGAATTTTTTATAAGTCCAGGACTTAAGAACCATCTTCTGCCACGTATCTGTTTTTCAATTGTTTATAAAGATTTCGCTCATTAGTTTATTATGGACTCGCTCAATATCAGACTAGCATTTTAAAAAATCTAAAACGGAACAAATTTATTCATACTTCAAGGTGAAGGAACGTACAATATGTATATTCTTCCCATTTTCAACCCGTTTGATGCATTATTGACGGATATTCACATAACCACACTTCTTCGAAAGCTTACCAATTATGTTCTATAAAAAAAATTTAATCCCAAATATTGTCTCAAATTAGATTTTTAAAATATTTCAAAATTTGATTAATTATTTAAAGAAAAATATCCAGTGTAATTAACTTGATTAGATTTTTTATGAATTACACATTTGAGAACATCCCTTTGTTGTTTTCGTTTCTATAATGCGATAGTCACAAAATAGATCCAGCGCATGAAAGATATCAAAGAAATTACAACATACGACTTAAGTTAATGTCGTAACTGGTTATTTTCCGCAGCCCTTTGTCCTTTTAAGAGATGAACTTAATATATAAGACCGTTATGTATTTCTTCTACAGAGAGAGCAAATTAATCAGACAATCACAAATGTTTCTATGAAGATATAATTCTATAGGTTTCCGTGGAGAGCTTATTGTCCTTCAAGGTATCTTAGCACAATGAGGACAGAATTTCTTTACATATCTGCAAAATTGGAAAACAATGACACTACGACAATTACACGGCACCATTACATCTGAGGGCCAACTAGCACCTGTTAACAGAATCTCGCATGTCCAGGGAAAATATTGATTTAAAACAGCATGAAAATACAAATTTCTCAGTTTTGAGTCATAATTACTTTTTTTTCCAAAGATTGAATGTAAAAACAAATCAGAAAGCATCGGAAAAATGTCATCTGTCATCAAATCTCCCTCGGTTACTATGGAAATCTTTGTTAAGAAAAGGGAACGGATTTTCATGCCATTCGTACAAGTCTAATGACTACAGGATTTTTTTTTTTTACATTAATTGTAAAGATCTTTGTTATTCCCGCAATTTCTTCTTTAGCGCATTTTCTATCCCACCATGCATCGTTTTTTCTTAATATTGCCAGTGTTGTAAAAGTTTTAGAAAAAGAATTATTTAAGGAATGACTCTAATTCTTGGCCATATTATCAAGTATAATCTGGTTTGGGTCAGTTTACGCTTTATAATCCGCGAAGCGGATTATAAAAAAGCGTAAACTGACCCAAACCAGATTATACTCGATAATATGGCCAAGAATTAAAGTCATTCCTTATAATTTAATTTTAAAATAATTAAACAACTTTTGATGTAAAATTGTGTTGCTTTTTATAAGTTCAAATTTACCGCGCAATAATACAACCGTAGTAACGGAAGTGATTTGAAGCGAGGGGAGGTAATGACTGATACATAGATCTAGCAGCCATGATGTTTGTTTACATGAGGTAAGAACGAGTAATTGATTAAAGTTGAAGGTACATTTATTAAATCTGGAATTTTCCATGGATTCCGAGGACTGGAAATGAGGGGATTGCATGGATATGATGATTAAGCTGGTCGTCAAGTGGGTGTGTCCCCATACCAAACCAGATTATACAAAATGTTATGCGTTCCTTTTTGGAAATCAACCAATGAGAGGCGAGAATACAAATAAAATTAAATTATATAAAAAGAAAAAAAGATTATTTTAAAAATCCCAATCGGCAATCCTCGGCTGACTCCGCTACGCTCCATTCAAACCTCGGATGTGATTGGTGGAGGAATACGCATCAGATCCTTACATTTCTCCGCCGGAACTGCCTTATCACTCATTTCATATTTCGCTCTGCATAACGTTCTTTGAAAATGTTTCTTAATTTGTGGAATTATTTATCGTAAACAGCTTTTGATTACAAACTCATGTAAGTAGGCTTTGAAAGCAAGAAAGAAATGTTGAGTGTGCCACAAAATAACGCCGATTTCAAATGTATGACATTTGAAAGAAATTCAAATAAGATCACATGACTGAATCAGCAAGATGGTAACTCACCGTTGACGTCCGAGGTTATGTGCGAGGTACGAGTCATCCGAGGAACTCCGAGTGTAAAAATCCTGTTGAGTATGATCATTGTTCATTCCTTTTTTTTGGGGGGGGGGTTAAATTTAATGACAAGTAATGTTATTGAAAACGAACACTCATGCAGAAGAAACCTTATTTCACAAGGAAAAGGGGCATGCATACAATCGTACAACACACAGACATACGGACATACCCGCTCTGTTTTCACTGTCAGCAGGTTTGACCTGGATTGGGCGATTCATCTATAAAAACAAAAACAAATTTTCAAATATGATATTAAACTAAAAACGAATAAATATCATATTGGTTTCGTCACCAAATTAAGAATTAGACATACGTAAAAACAAAACATATTAAAAAAGAATACCCTGTATATAAAGTGAAACTCTGTATATTAAATGCGAAAAGGCTAAATTTGAACACGAGGGTCATTCAAATACGTAGATACAACGTCACTCTTAAACATATTAATACTTTTTACAAATAAAAAATAAAATCAACACATTTTCATACACCAAAATCTTGCTTTTTATTTCTTTTCTATGTATCTACGATTTTACAGTTTCCACAACATCTATAGGGACGCGCCCAACTTTTTTATGACGTCATCGACACTTTTTTTTGACAAGTTTCTTCTCAGACTGCCCATTTCTGATTAAGAGTTTCTGCCACTGAAAACTTGCCATTTAAATACTAGTTGACGGCCCACTTCTGATAAACTAGTATTTCCTGGTTTCTCCAGCATTTTCAAAGCTTTTTATAAATGTGACCGAGACGTCATGTAACGTCATCTTTTTTAACCAGTGATTTCTTTTCAACGGAGCAGTCACATTACAAGTTGTCATTTGTTTTAACAATACTTAATAATTTGAAAATCTATTATTTTTCGTTAAAGCGCCATTTCTTAAAACGAAAAAAATAATTAGGAATAGAAAAGAATCAGATGACAACTTTACTTGAGATGTGATTGCGATGTGCCACTTCTTTGATATGTTACTTTAGACATTTTGACCGTGCGCTCACTCCATTTAAGAGAGGTCATATCTTATATACTAGTATCTATGATGTATGACAAAAGTACACGTAAACTTTGAAAGACCCATGGATACATGTAATAGGAATTAAGGAATGGCGAAGGTTTCCTAAACATTTATATCTAATTATATAATAGTATAAGCGAGAAAGTTGCCTGCTCAAACTTTTTGGTAAATTGGTAGATCGTTACATCTGTATTATTAGAACTTAATAACTTCGCATTCAAATGAAAATTTAGGACAAATCTTAAGAACACAAATTAAAGTATTTTTAGTTTTTTACTTAACATTATAAAACGCGTCTTGAAGAAAGACAAAGAGTGCTGTCTCTGAGAAGTTGTCAAACTCTGTGTTCAATCAATACATTAAACTAAGTTTACTTCTTACAGACAATAGCTTGAGCTATATGTGAAGCTGACGCCAGTTCTCCTGGGTTTTGTAAGATCAGCCTCAGACAATGACAAAACGTTCGGGAATAGAACGCAGCCCTCTCTTTCTAAATTGTCTTTACTTAACAAAATTTTAGGAGCCGATGTCTCTACTAAACCAAAGTATTTGAATTTTTTAGACTCTTTGTAACAAAAATGGTTACATAATTCATATCTAAGCTCGTAACAGCGTGTCAGGCTTCACTCTAAATTGAACGCAACACAATTCATCAATCGAACACGCACGAGAGCGACGTGTAACTCGGAGTAGCTTTAAGGAATTTCCCTTTTTATAACTTTCCTTCCAAAGAATTTGACGGCAACGAAAAGAGATAAATTCAGCTCTCTAATATTCAGGACGTGTATTTTCCCGAACATCTCCCAACAGGAAGTGGTAACTTCATTGTGCCACATCTAATTTTTCTCTAAAGGGGCACTTGAAAAAGTGTTCAGGATTTTGCAAAAATCTGTATTTTCGAATAAAATACAATCATCAAAGAAATACAATGAAAGCAAAGGTATTATCAAACAGAAATACTAGAACTCTTTAGATACAATAAGAAAAGACAGTAATTCAACTCTCCAATGATACGTTGATAAGTAATCACTTTTAGTATTTTTCAAATTATTTTAAACAATATCATTCTCAAATCTTCAGGGGTACGAAGTCCATTCGTGTCCGTCACGACTACAAGTTGGTACATTACCTCCGGGAGATGAAACATAATATATACATTAATAATTGTAAGACAATATTTTTTTTAATTCTTTAACAAAACTAGAACGCTTCACATTCCAAAGAAAACAGTACTATCTTAAATGATTTCTTGCTGCAAACAATGAAGCTTTTTGTTTTCACTTTCAGTTTTTTATGCGTCGATGGAGAGCCAACGTTCCGTAAGAAAGTTACATGTTCAGAATGAAGAATTCTTACGATCAGGAACTTGAAGGTAGAGTAAACGAAATATATAATTGTAGTTTATTAACAAAAATTGAGAGGCTTATAAGCTCTGTAAAGATTTATAAAATGAAAGTGCACAAGTATCTATTCATACATCAGGGAGATCAACCCAGCTTCTGTGATAATTACGGTATCTTCTATAGAACATCGATCGTCTACTTATCAAAGTCAGGAATTCTTTCGAAAATGCGAATTTCATATATATAGATAACTATAATTTTTATTTCTGCCATTTAAACAATGTCTTTTATGACATGTACAGTGGTTGCTTGTTGTGATGATATATACTGTTCCTATCACTTGATCACTGCCGGGCTACAAGGAACCAACGCAAACCTTATTAATTGTGTATGTCTTCCGAGCACGGGAAGTTGAACAAAACAGAAGCCTGGCCGTTTAGTAGACCAGATTTACGGAGCCCTGCATGCCCGCTCGTTAATCTGTGTGGAACAGTTGTCGGATTTCAACAAAGAAGAAAACCGAAAATCATTATCACCTCATAAAACGCCCGCTACAAGATAAGTCGCGCACGGTGGAGGCGGCTGTACGGCTCGCGATTGCCTCCCTTTACTGAGCTCTCCGGTGTTTGATTATAACATGTTTGATATTCAGATAATTCTTATTGATAGGCGAAGCTGTGGAATCTTTGTTTTCCCGGTGTTAAGTTATGTTCTTAAGCTAACGACAGCACACGAAGTAAGAATGCTTAAAACATTTGGTGAATGTCTTCTCGCTGATTGTCAAAGGAACTCTTCTGTTTTTGGCGGGAGTAATACTGCGCTCCAAGACAAATTACGATAAGACATTAGCTCCGTTTGATCTTACTGGGGTTTTATGAATTCGCGTAAATCTTTAATCTCTTGTTATCAGTTCAATAATAAACCTTCTCTTCTTCTTTAGCAGGAAGTGAGCATCATTCATTGCATATTTCCCCAGCATAAGCAATCAATCGTCTGTAACAAAGCCAGGTATCTCTGGTACCTTTCATAGGAAATCAAGAACAAGGCGCTCAACAAAGTGCATGTACATGTTGTTAACAGAAAGACATACTAGTAATGCATAATAAAGACCTGTTGAAAGAAACTCAATGTTGAATCCAATCAAATAACTTTTTTTTTCCACGTGAGGCCTTCAACCTCATCGTCTTAAAAGATGAAAATTAATTAAGAAACATTAAAGTTTAATCATTTCCAAACCATTTTTATTCAGATCGGATACGCGAACAAAAACCAGGACGCGATTTTTCAAAGTCTACGGAAATTACATGTACATTGATGATTTCGGTACTGCATGGGTAACTGATGTCAAGTGTTGTTTTAGGGAGTAGTCGTTATTTCCAGCGATCGTTCGCTACGTTAATATATCAACACGGTCAGTAAGCCAGCAACGGAAAATCATTGATATTGAATAACCATTTCCGAAATGCTGTCATTTTTGTAATGTTTGAATACCGTAGTGTGAAAATTTGCTGTTTTATCAAATACTTTATTCACTGTCAGAGAAGCGCAGTGGTTAAAGCGTTTCCACTAGAGTTGCTATGTAAGGAGTTGATCATTACGACATGAGTTCGTGACGTGGAGACCGACCTTTCAGACGTGACTGTATACATGTACGAGGTCCCGTTGTCGCAGTAGATGTTGGTGCGAAAAATATTCCTCACCGCCCGATGGCCCTGAGTGCCGAACATAGGTCAAATTTGCAGCTCTCTACCGACAGGTGGTTGCGTCTCCATATGAGTGAAAAATTCTCGAAAGGGATATTAAACAACAAAGAAACAATCAGTCAAATTAGGAAGTTAACATATAAGAACATGCTTTCAACTTCTATCAAAGTTAGACCTAAGGCTAAAATACAATGTATTAATTATGTATTTAACTATTTATATTGAGAAGGATGAAAAGATAACTCATTTTGTGAAACATGTAGTCAAACAAGCAAATTTTTTTTTTCAAAATTCAAGAACATTTTATTTTCTTAAAGCCTGTTTTCTAATACTAGTACCTATATTCTCAAAAAGAAATTTTATAACAGAGAAGAATGCACTTAAGTCTCTAGTTTATTTGATACATGTACATGAAATAGGAAGGAGGGTGAAAGTCAATTAATTGCCTTTAGGAGAGGGACATTTTATGCATAAAGTGATCTAGCTCTTTATATATATATTTCTATTAAAAAGGTATCTTTGCTGTATCTCTTCTTTATGTTCATTTATTTCCTTTACCAGAAATATCAATATTTTACTAAAGTACATGAATCTAGAATATAATTATGCAATAAAGAAGATGAGTGTATTTAGCATCGAATCTGCAGGAGCTGTGTGTACGAAGCTTATAAAGGTCTATATGACAATTCAAGGAGATATTTTGTACCACAGCATGACTTAGAAATAACTATTCTTTTTGGAATTTGAGATGATACTTTTCTGAAGCAAGGTTATACGTCTACAAAGTCAGGTAAACATGCTGTTTTTGTCTTTTTTATTTGGCTAATAGAAGCATGTTCTCGGAAACAAACCCAAACTAATGAAGATATGCCCAGAAGAGATGAAGTTTAACTCATCCGTAGCACCTTCAAAAAACAACCGACGAAAAAATAACATTGAAGGCTTATTAGTAGCAGATGTCAATACACTATAAATATTACAAACAGACAAAAAAGAAGCTTCTCGTTACGAGCAAATTTCGTGAAACAACAAACACATGGAAGAACGTTTTTTGAGTGGAGACTTACGTCCGCATTCTTGGAGGCTGTTTTTATTTTAAGACGAACTGACTCATCAGCTCATTTATTTATTGTTGTCTGTTTTACAAGCAAATCGAAAAAAGAAAATTCCACTTATCTAAAAATAAAGCGACCTATTTTTTTCCCTCCCTAAATCTCCTTCAAAAGAATGCTGATATAAACAGAATTTACAGGTGCTGTTTTACACATTCGCCAGGTATGAACTACATATTTTTTGTTTGGTTGGTCTTCGAATTTCACCTGTCCCTTTGTTTGTGTTCGTGCGACAGACACGCGCCGATATCCAATGAAAACGGAGCACCTATAACCATGATAACACCGCAACTTGTGATCATCAAATCTAAATCAGATTTTATTGAAAAAATACCGTGACAAAAATAAAAGTATTTGACGTTTATGGCGATGAAATGCTTTAAAGGTGAGAAGAAGACAGGGAAATTTGAGCCGACATTGCTCTATAAGTATATGGAAGACCTCTTAAGCTTTATTGGCAATCTGACCTCATTTAACACAATTCTGTACAACAGTTTACAGAATCTGCAAGTCAAATAAAGCGCTAAAGCCTCAAAGCAACCGAACCTCTCTTCCATCTTAAAAAAATTAAATTCACATCGAACTATTGGGCTCTCTGTAATGACAATTGATATATATGTATAGATTCCGATTTATTCACATTCCAATTGTTTTATTCTAGACTACTTAATAAAATTATATTTTATAATGTATAAGTTCACTCGATTTGTAAACCAACTTGGTATAAATTGGTAAACTTGGTAAATTCAATAACACTATAACAGCGATGTAAACTGAGGAGATAAAGAGTAAAAAAAAAATTACTACATGTTAAATACTTAATTACTTTTTTTTTGCCTAGAAAACATTCTCCCTAAATGAAGTTCTATCTAAGATTGTTTTCATCCCAATTTTCCAAATGCTGTTTATGTATTGCTGTTTTGTACAGTAGGAGCCGTTTGTATTTTGACCATTTAAAAGATTTCGTCACCAATGAAAGCAACCCACCAGTGTGGCATGAATCAGTTCCTATTACTACATGTAACATTACGCTGTTAAATTGCGGGGGAAAAGAAAAAAAACAAAACAATAACAAAAAAAAAACATTTTCTCAAGGTGAGATTATATTTTATGGCGATTTTGATTCTCTTTTGACTACATGTACCTATCTATTGCAGCTACATGTGATAAATACATGTAAATCAGTTCGTGATACATTACTCCTAGCTTTCTCACTCATCATCTGAGAACATTCTGTTTGCTGCATTATACAGGAATCGATTTGTTGACAAATATTACTAATTTCCTTTGACTAATTTTCTGTGTTTTATACATAATGTTAATTGTTAATGATAAAACAAATTATAAATTCTACACAATAACAAGATCTGTATGCGCTGTACATGAATTTCGTAGTTATTATCTTTTTTTATTTCAGGTTTATTAAGAAAGCCATAAAACCTAAGAAAAACACACTTCGGTATAAAGTCTACATTGTTTTATGTACAAGAATACTGGGGATCAATTCTTTATGGTTGAAGCTTAATCAAACGAAGGTCAATTTTCTGTCAGGGGTAGTTAAGAGGGAGTATCTCGTTCCTGCTTGATATCCAATGTTTTTTTTTTAAGTTTGCGACAATATTTTCCGTGTCGTAAATCTATTTCTGAACTACAAATAGGTAATAAGCCAATAAACTATCTATACAGTTTAATGGCAGTTCAATATACTATTCCAGCGGAAAAGGAAATGTCAAGTCAAATCAACGATATAAAATAAAATTATCGTAAAAAAAAAGTAGTCCGAAGTTTGAAAAACGGGAATTAAAATTTCTGGTAGAGAGGGAGGGATCGAGAGAGAGGGAGAAATAAGAAAGAGAGAGAAGAAAGGGAAAGTGATATTACCTTTTTAAACATCATATATATAATATACAAACATTTTATGAACATGTATAAACCACAGAACTTTCAGGAGTATTATTATACCCAATTAAATGTAAAATTATATAGTTATGACTAAAAATCGTATTACCCCCTCCCCCCTTTTACCACCACCAGGGTAGAAGTTTTACCTGTATCTGCAGAGGCGGGTACAAGGAATGGAGGGAACTTGCGATTCCGTCGGGGGAGCGAAGTGAGGTGGCGGATCCCAAAACTGAGGAGTGGATCATTACACGACACGCGTGCTTCTGTCTTTTGCCAGTGAGCGACGACCTATAACTATCTAGTATTATATACACACCTGACAAAAGGTATGAAAACGTTACCATGGAAACTCTTCATTTGCGATGCTACCTGGAAATCTGTTTTTCTCGGGTAAATGATCTGTTATTGGTTGAAGCAAGGACTCTGAATTAGTGGTGTTAGAATTCACTGTGTGTCTCATGATGTACGGAGGAGGCAGACTAGTAATTATACAGCGGCTGGAATCAGATGCCCTCTGTCAAAATTATACCACTGACTTAACCTATCTCTGATTCCGTAGATTCAAGCACATTGTTAGTTCACTCGTATTCTCGTTAAGTATATTCGAACGACAAACCATTATCTAAATAAAAATCTTGTATCATGTTTAATGTAAATTTCTATAAAATTATGTTCATTATCGTCACTATATCAAAATCACGTTGTTCTAATTATACCCCCACTGGCCATAGAGAAAGAGAGAGAGAAAGAGAGAGAGATACTATAGTCCAATACTTTAGTAGTAAATACCAAATTCATTAGGTAAGGTCAGAATCAAATAGATTATAAAGCTATGCATGTTTGTATTTTAGCCTCAAATTAAAGTCTACTTGACAGGTAATCAACAAGAAAATGTGGTTAATTGTTTTAGCACAACTCCTTTATACAGTAATTCTTTACGATATAGTTTTTCCACAATTATTTTAAAATATCATGTTAGTTCTGAATTATGTCTCAGACTTCTGACATAAAATACTCACAAAAACGTTACTCGTAGTTACGAAATTATAATTTTATCTTTTTAAAAATTTATCAATAAGTTCAAAATCAATTTGTCAATTTCTGGAAGAAAATAATCATATCCACCCACTAATTGAGCCATTTTTAAGACGACAAACAAACATATACAATAAATTTAATTTAAAGGCGGCCTTTCAAGAAATATAACAGAACAATCGGAATGTCTCGTCAAATTTTGCTTGTATTGATTTTGCCGTTGTCTTTTAAAGATAATTAGACATATTTGACACATTCTATACAATAACATATATGATTTTGTTAATTAGTATTCAGTATGGTACATATAGGTGAGTACGTTGCTGATGGATATGCTTTGTGTATATTGGATCTTGTCGCTAATATTTGTTATGACTCACAACAAAGGAAGTGTGCAGGCAGTGATTCCACACAAATCAATAAATTGCATATATAATTTTACTGTAATGCCATTCTTTTTGTTATTTTTAGTGTAAAGTAGAATTTACATATTCATTGAAACTAGGAGAGATAAAGCATAATGATTAAACATGCCTTGCAGAAATAACAGAAACTTCACACTGCAGATTAGAATTTATCCACCAGAACACAGTTAGAACAAGACTAAAAATATACCCAATATAGTAAAAAGAAACCTTCAATCCTGCATGTTAACCCCCAACCCCCCCATCCCCACCCCCATTTTAACCCGTGAAATGTCTTGAAACAAAATTTCTTAATACTACAGCAAAATTTTAACACGCAATGCGGTTGTTATCAAGCATAACAAAAAAGATGTTCGAATTATTTTGGGTAAAAAATCACCCACATTCTTTGAAATAAAAAAAAATCATTGTTAAATATTTTCGTAAAATTCTCCATTACTACATAGTGTAGTACCTTATTATTGATTTCGCGATTACAACGTATTAAAATATCAAAACAAAACACCATCCGACAGAATATCCAAAGTATTTTACTGTTAACATTATAGTTACATGAATTTCACGAAGAAGTGGACGACCTTACGTGTTCTTTATCTCCAGAACGTAATTTCAGCATTTTCCGAAAAATAAGAGGCTGTTACGTTTTTGTCTGAGTTTAATTAAAAGCAAAGCTGGTTCTTTGATCGATTTCAACTGTCTTCAATTTATTCAGTTCTTCTGAAGACAAGAAGAGTCTAAAGTGCTGATTTCTCTTCACAAGTAACCCCCCGCTCATGTGATGCTTCTCCAAACACTGTTAGCTAATGTAAACGATGAGGGAGCGCGCGTGCAATTAATTAAACGCTCAATATAAACTTGGACTTCCGCACCACGCGCTGGAGTGTAAACTTCCGCCCCAGACTCTTGATACACAGGTACGGCTTCCATTACCTTTCTGGGAGATCTTTCCGACACATTTTTATCATGTGTTGAATGTGTAATTTAGAACTATCTGATCCGTGTAAATTTTTCGGGTCAGGTTTGCTCCACTTTATTTAACAACCCCGGAGGAATATGTTTTTAATAAGAGATAAAAGGTTAAATGGCATTCTAAAAGGTTCGAAAAATTTAAAACAGATCTCAGCCATTATTTTTAATATACATTTATTGGTTTCATTTACAAAAGAAGAGATTGCACCGGAATCTATATAACAATGTAAAAGTCGTTTAGATCTCAATTAAAACAAAAAGTGTTGGTTTTTTAATTTAAAAATAAAAACATTTTAAACCAATAGAATAAAAAAAAAGAATGAATAAACGAAATTGAAATCGAAAAAAAAAATGAGGTAGAATATTTTTCTCAATCAAAGGGCAATAACTCTAAATCTTTGCTATCATATACTATCAACGGGGAGAGGTGTCGAACTTAATTCGTTGTGAGGAATCCCTTATCTCTCTAATTATGAAAGTTCTTCACAATTTGTAATTTACAAGACCAACCTTCTGTGCTTAAAAAAAATTGTTGAATGAACACTTAAAACTGATCAAGGCCACATCCATAGCACAGACACTTGTTTCGGTAGGATTTTTTAAAAAAAATTTAAATATTATTATACTACGGATTAAAATTCTATTATGTAAACAAGTGCCTGTGATTCATCTATACAAATTTGGACAAACTGATGTGGGATATTGTATGCTCCTGCGGCACTCTCTTTGAAACATCTTTTGAATATTGGTGTTTGAAGTTGACTCTGTAAGTCTCAAATATAATATCTTCATATAATTAGAATTTTAAATTTGAAAATGAAGTCATAATCCCCTGCGCATAAAAAAAACTAGGGAAATTTTACATTTTCTGAACTTCGAAATTAAAAACATGCAATTTCTAAATAAGATGAAGAGTTATTTCTCTTTCCCAACAATCCCTTCGTCTTAGCATGGGTTTGAAGGGTACAAGGAATAAAAAAGAAATGTCTTACGATATCGTAAAATGCAGTTACAAAAGACAGAAGAAATTAATTACTTTTTTATTCAACGTGGGCGAATCTTACTATAGGAAAGAAAAATACACGACACACGGCATGTTCTCCCGAAACACCGCATCAGGGGTATTGTTAATAAACTCGTGAGTTAAATCTTGTCACCGCTTCATCTTACAATGAACATGCTTTTGGGAAGTAACTTGTCGGTAAAATCAAATTACTGTTGGATTAAAAGGTAATAAACGTTCCGGCTACAGTCATAAATTCAATAGATTATCTAGGGAACTGAAACAATGGGCGTTGTTAGCAAGGAATTAAAGTAAACGAGATTTTTTAAATGAAACTTTTTGCTAGCATTAATTTCTTTTTACTGAATCGCCTAATATTATAGTTGATAGCACATTTGAACAAATAATTTTTAAAAAAAATCAAAGACAATAATAATATTTTTTTTTAAAATATTTCATTTTCATGTTTTATGAAAGAGTAAATTGAAAAATAATATATAAAAAGAAATTTTCCATCAGCATCAGTTTCAATATATTAGATACATACATGTGTAAATCAGTTTAACAGAGTTTAACAGAGATGCATGTACATATAACAATTAAATACGGTTAGATAAGAGGTAATAATATATTGATTCATCCAGTGAATTAAAGAGAGCAAACTCTTTTGGGGATAGTTTACAATATTTGGACTGTGCACTTTTTTTGCTGTAAATATTTTTCATTGTCCTCATGTATACCATGTATTTTAAATGGTTTTGAGAGAATAAATGAACTTGAACTTGAACGATGTGATTGGTAGAAATACATACCGGTAATAAGGAGATTTTCATTTTAATATATACAATGGGACTGTGAACCTTAAATATAAAGGATTCTGTTACTACTCACCCCCGGTAAAGTTTTCTGTTCGTGTAAAGCTAGCTGGGCTTTGAGGGCACTCTCTTTGTGACAGTAAGTTAGAAAGGCACATCCTGTTCAAATTAAAAAGTTAACGATTAAATAAGTTATAGTCTTATTAAGTAATTACATTAAAAGAAGAACAGACATCTTTAGACCTCATTTATCATAAGTACCCCATGGTTCTGCCATGCTGCATGTATCAATTATAAAGTACATTGAAATGATGAATTTGTTGCTTATTTCAAAATATGTTATTCCTACGCACATTGACTATCTCTCTATGGAATTTTCAAGTCTTAAAATTTATTTATTGATTTTTTTTAAAGTGTGCAATGGCCATATTTCTGTGGGTGGAGTAAATTTCAAAGTAAGTAATGTGCCTATAGAACGACTTTGTTATACCAGGGTTTTAAAGTGGTCTGTTGTACAAGTCGGAGTGCAATATTTCTATGCAGTCTGGACCTCATTCCGAAAGGTGATGTAGAAAATATACTGTTAAACACAGACACATGTCAGATATAACTGGAGTAGCAATAAAGAACGAAACTGAAAAATAATGAAATAATCGAGTTAACATGAAAGTTAGGGATTGTTAAAGCTTTTTACTGCAATCTTAGCCGGTCGTAAATCGTCACAATCGATGCTTTCCCTCCTGCTTTTAAGCAAACTCCATTTCCTCTCCGCGATACACTGTTTACGATATTGACAGGCAAAAAGCTTTAGCTTAAAGTTAACATATGACTTTACATCGTCAGCAGAACGCGGAGTCTCCCTAGTCAGATTTTATACGTTCTTGGAAAGAAAACGCAAAAAAAAAAAAATTTTTATATACGTTCATTGCTGACATAATTTCTCTCTACAAATAGATATATGATGCAGATTCTTCAAAGAAATTGTCGGGTTATAATTTTTTAGTTTCCTTTTAAAAAAGACAGACTATTATAAAATCCAAATTCCATCTGGACACAGGGGGAAAAGACATGGTGCTTTTTTTAAATCTTTGGTATCATAATGAAATTAAATGTCAGATGAAAATTCCGGGGTCCGCCCTTCACAACTTGCCAACACGATAGTCTGTTTACCCAGCAATGTGTGCTCATTGCAGCCATCGGCCATCTGTTATGTTTTTTAGGATATTTTTACACAAGAAGCTTTCAGCTATTATACAGCAAGTTTCATTGACTCTAAATATTGCTGATTCAGTGGGTTAAAGGGAGGAAATCACTCTATTTATTTCAGATGCAAAATGTTATCCAAAAGTTGTTCCTGTTAGTCTGTATGCCCTTTGCCTCAAACATGAAATTAGGTAGCCATTATATAAAACACATCAACTTGATCGCGTTTTTTTTATTACTTCAACACGCAACGAAGCGATTTCTACCATAGCTATCTTACATGAGCTATTTCCAAAATGCAGATTAAAAGAAACTCGGTTCATCCATATTTGTTTGTACTAAATTACTGTCATGTTGTTAATTTTGAATTTAACGGGTGGCAGTAAATTCAAAATTTACAACATGATATTACCCCAAACACTGCAAACCTTAGAATGTAGAGTGATCTTCCTTTTGATTTAGAATATTCTTATATGTTATAGCAAAATAGAAAATTTGTCTGTATGCGATTTCCCCATTTAATTAAGCAGCATGCACAGTCTTTGAACCTTTTCCCCGAGGAAGAATGACATGTTGGACTAAAAAGATTAACTCAATATCCTATACGGAATAACTTCCCCTAAGTCCAAAAACTTTTATAAATTATTAAATGTTTTAAAGTTTAAATTTTTCATAAGTGCTTAGAGGATCCTGAAATACACTTAAGTCATATAATCAGTTGCTTGTAAAATGCATTAAGTATTTAAAAAAGATGGTACATGATCCTTGGGCCATGAAGGTTGGATATATTTAATTTGAAACATTTTCACACAATGTCTTGTACATGTACATTAACATAGAACATTTCAGTTCCAATCTTCATGATTAGACTTTAGTAATTAAATGATAAATGAAGTTATCCTTCCTTGATGAGCATCGAACATCCTTAATCTTAATTCATGTATGTGTGTTTCTTTTGACTAAACACCACTGATTGCTGATTTTATTAATTGAAAGAGACTTTGTCCACTTCGCCAATAAGTCAGACCTCCGTCCGGATAAGAAGGAGTAATAGCTACCTCGGTCCCTCCATAGATTACCGTTCTATCACACAGCCTCCTGTCGGTAAGCCAGCTTATAGTCCAAGATTGTATTTACCGAGACCGAGATTTACAGGGCATCTCTTGTAAATTTTTATTTGTTTCAAGAGCGCAGGGGGAATCGATTGGGGACATCTGGTGCCTTATATAGAGGTCGGCCAGATAAGGTGCTCTAAAATTATAACAAGAAACCTGTTAAACTGTACATATTTATAGATGCCACAAAGTATTTAATTTCCAAATTCTTAACGAGTTAGAAATTTACCGATTTGCAATATATACCAAACATGTAAAATATATATTAAGTGTAAAATATTGTGTGTAATATATGTGGATGGTATATTAATCAACTTGAACTTTTCTAAAAGCATTGCCTTTGACGTAATTAGTTTAATCAAATATTTGATACAATTATATCAATCATGTTTATCATGTTGCATTATGTTATTTCCAAAGAAACGAAACCGGACTCGGGATGTTTCGGTTTTGGAGACACAGCTGAACCAGGAAGCGATCAGAATAGGTCGGCAACTAGCCAACAATTAGTTAAGCAGATTATTGTACTACACAAAAAACAGGATCTATGATCGAGCTTTACATTATCTTATTTCTATGTCATAGCAAATTATTTATGAATGTCGATCATTCATTTTAGTCTACCATTCATTGCCAGTTCATTGAAGAAACAGAAAATGGACTGAATATAGCTATGTACGTAAGTATGCGACTTCTTGATTAGCTGTCTCCAGGTCAAATACATGTTTTTGATCCTTAGGAAGTGACCATGTCAATTTCAAATCTTCTGCTTGGATTCAACATGTCAGTTTTATCTGGTGCCGGGGGTTGACGCTTGTCAATATCTTGGTCTGACACTGGGATGTCTTAATCTGTCTATGACGTCATAAACGTCAATTACCGGAATTGGCAATCGACATTCTATTACAGACAGGATTTAGTATTTTCCCTACAATCAGGAGAGGAAGGACTTGTGCTCTGATTTATGCCATTACAATGACTCGATGACAAAAGTCTTATACTTTGAGTTTTGTTCCTTGCAAAGAGATGTTTTACGTAAAGGTATAATAGTTAACACCACTGATTTTCACAAAACGGTATCTTGAACGTCACAGTAAAATTTCTTTTAAAGTTGTGCATTATTTTACGTTCGAAGCACCATAAAAAATAGACTGCTGTACAAAACACGTCAAAACTCCCACGAAAGAATGTTCTTTCCTTCTGACATAATTGTTCTCGAAATAATTTGATCAAAGCGAAACTTTGAACAAAATCAATTTTTATAGCAGAACAATATTATCTACGTGTGAAAGTAAAAAATGTGAGTAAAAAAAAGCAATAGCTTCTTTATGTGTAAAGCAAGTCTTACATTCGGAGTGATAATACTAAATGCCTACTGACAAGCAGAGTACGGGTCAAAGGATGCCGATATGTTTTCGTGTTTTATTGGATACCATTACCCTATAGTAGTATTTGAGACCAAACGAATTCATAGTTTTTTTTAAAATGTGGATTTTCTTTTTCCAAAGGGAAATTACAATTAAAACCTTAAGAAAATTTCCAACGAAGCAATTAAATCAACTTTTAAAATGTAATTATGTTAAATCAAAAGTACACATCGATATTAACCTGCACAACAAGAGTTATTGCCCTTTTACATGCAGCCCTCCATTTGGGAACCTTAGATCCGCCGATTTTAAACATCTAAATTCTTCAATGTCATGAATATTGGAACGAGTTTTGTGTCATTGCAGATAAAGATCACTTACTAACAGTGGAAAAGTACAAAAAATAAAACAGAGAAGCAAAGTATAGTGAGATGTTGTGATGTTACATCATGAAGCAGATGGTCCTTGGAGTAAATGGGTTTTTGGATGTACACCAAAATAAAGAAAGTATTGACAATTTGACAACTCTGTAAAAGCGGTCGCACCATTTAAGTGGGCTGTTTGACTGCGAATTGTTCAGTAAATGTGTGTGTTCTGGTAAATGACCGACGAAATTGAATTTGTAGCCATTATAAAAATGAATCGACAATATAGATCTCCAAAATCTTGTACTGCCGTTATCTTTACAGCAGAACAACTTCACACAGTTGGGTAAAGTGATCTACCGATATTGTAATAACATGCAACAATGCGGGCAGCAAGTGATCGTTTTCCCCTTTCTCTTTTTAATTTTTTAGGTTTTTATGATCAATTGCCACTGTAAACACATGGTTTTGGCTATTATATGAATACGAGTATCTCTATTTGATACAAACTTGAAAATGAAAGTCTGGAGCCCGTTTTACAAAAGACCTTACGACTAAGACCAAAAACTTCAGATGATTGTAACATTTCTGCAAAATTAATTATTCAGTTTTAATTTGCTAGTGTAAAAATATCTCACTACATATTCCTTTTTGAAAGATTCAAATAATTGTCAATATATTGTCTTTAGAAACTTATTTGAAAAATTTTATTTGGTCTGAAGTCGTAAATTCTTTTGTAAAACGGGCTCCTGGACTTACATAAAATATACGTGAAAGTCTTACAAATTTGTGAGGACTCTTTGATCATTATCTACGTTGCATATTAAAGCACAATCACACTATACACATATACATGTAAAGCCATCAGCTGCTGCATAATACAGGGACAGGGGGGGGGGGCTTTTATATTATTTGATTTATCTTTGTTTTTTATTTTGGATTTTTGGATTGTTTTTTGGTTTTGTTTTGGTTTTGTTTTTAACAGCTCTACAACACTTCTCTTTTTCATTGAGGATGACTTGCCGGTGTAGGGCTGCAAATTTAAATACTAGGTTGACTTTAAAAGTTTTCTAAAAATATTAATTCTATTGCCATGTTCGTTCCTCAGTGATTTTATTGAAGTGAATTCTATGTACTAACTGTCATGAACTGCTTTAATAACTTGACTGTTCATGACAATTTTATCATCATTTAAAGCTCGTAACTTCATGATGGCGAAAAATTGGATTCGTCATAAAATTATTCGGTCTGAAAATAAGGAATCAATGCGTAGTATCGATATCTCCCCTCTCTCCATTGATAAAGCCGTTCTTTAGGAAACTGAATAGTGAAGTACAATAACATTACTTAAGCTTAGATGACTACGGCAGGAGAATATTCATCGATGGTCAGTGTCCACGTATGACCCACTCAGTAACTGAACTTCCAGTATGAACCACTCATTGTCTTAACTGTCTTTAAGTATGACCAACCCAGTGACTGAACTATCTTCCAGTATGGCCCACTAGGAACTATCTTCCAGTATGACCCACCCAGTAACTGAACTGTCTTCCAGTATGAACAAATCAGTGATTGAACTACCTTCCAGTATGAACAAAATAGTAACTGAACTTCCTACGGCCATCAATTACGAACAACTCAGCGATTGTTCTGTCTTCCAGTTTGGCCCAGTCAGTAACTTAACTTCCATTGATTATGAACATCTCGGGGACTAAATGCTTTCCAAGTTTCCAGTATGCAGTAACTTAACTGTCTTCCATAATAAGCTTTACATATTATTCAGGACTTTAGAATTCAGACAGTAGCTACAACACCTTTCTACTTCACAACTTGAGAATCGACCTTAATCAATATACTAATGGAGATGGAAGAAATCGAGGCCCCTCTTTAATACAAATATTGTTTGACCTTTTAACCTTATCAAAATAACTACATATTTTTTTATAAATGATATCATCAATTCAGATTAACAAAGATAATTTTTTATTGATATATGTATTTTTAATTTTATCTCCACTCACAAATCATTTCACAGGAAGGAAAATGACATTTATTAGTTTCGTTTTCTTTGATGATCAGAAATATAGATATCACGTGACTCAGCGTGTTTGCGTGCTGATCACACTCAATAACATAGAAAAAATTGGTCCTCAGGCTAGTTGTGAATTACTATTAGAGTAACGAGTAGTATTATATGTTTCTACGGAACTTTAAAGTCATGTACAGCAAAACGAAATGCTAGAGTAGGTTGGGTTGTTTTGGATCCACTAGTGCATTTACACTTTCCTTCCTTTTGACATGTTTGCTAAAAACAAAATGTGTGTTTGTGGAACACAGAGGACCCCATATGGCAGCCTTTGGTAAAGGTTAATGTTTCTCAAATGCTATTTCAACTGCAAGGTCATGGTCAAGACATTAAAAATGCTTATTTCCAAAGAAAGGACTTGTATAATTGAATAAACCTATGAAATATGAAATCCCAGATACCAAGCGTATAAAGGTTATGACACAAAGAGTATTTTTTAAAAAGTGAGTAGAACCCCAAGGGCAAAAGGTCAAAGTTGTGGTATCCAAAGGCAGGTTGTAACAAGAAATTCACCTGTGAAATATGAAAGCCCCAGTAAAAATTGTTCAAAAGTTAAGGCCAAGGATAAGGTTTTCTAAAAGTGGGTCAAACTGTAATGTCAATGTTAAGGTACATTGATACTCTGATAAGAGAGATAACTCTTAATGACACAGATGTCTATTATCCCCTTATAAATTTGTCAAGTTGAAGTGCATTTTTGTCAAATTTTGCCCAGCAAGCCATGCTATAAAAGTTGGTATTTCATTCATCATCTTCATTTCATTTGGAAAATCATAAAAATTAAAGAAAAATTATATATTAGCGAGCAGGGGGTTTATGAACCTTAAAAGGCCAAAAATATATATACGTACATGTAATTATACGTAAGGAAATGTCATGTCACTATAAATACAGATGTGAAGTACGAAAGCAGTATTGTTGTACAAAAGTGATGGCAAGGATACTAAAGTTAAGATTTTTTTGCAAAGGTGAGTCAAACCCCATGTTCAGGATCTCAAAGAATAAGCTTAAGTTTACTTAACTCTCGCAATGCCCAAAGAAAGGCCTTATCTCATGAAATAAACATCTGACATAAAAGAAAGTCATAGTTCTAACCAAAGTTATGAGCAAAGTTAAACAGTCAGATTAACAGACAAACATCTAGACAGACGGACGGAAAGGGCAAGAACGTACAATTTAACCCCAATCTTTTATTACGGGGGCATAATGCATTAGACTCACTTGAGGAGAGATAGTAAAGGAAGTTGACCTGCTTTGTTATTTTCTATGCAAAAATGACTACCCAGCTCTTCATGTATAACATTGAAGATATACATGTGATAAGATCAATGTTTATGTTATAAACCAAGTTTATAAAACAGTTACAGTTTGTTTAATATACAATTCTCCTCAATTGTAAACATTCAAGTAAACAGCCAAATAGACAAGACCTAGGATAGCCTTTGACTAGATATTAGATCGACTCACATTTAACTATAAAATCTTGTGGGCAGCATCATTACCAGTAACATTTTAAGATGGAATGTTAACGTTAAAAAAAATGGTATTTTGTAAATAAAACACCTGCATTTTGAAGTTTAAGTCTCCCAGAGGAGTCGGATTTGAAATACAAGTTGTTAGAACTAATTCTATGCATGAACAGCTTCTAAAATGAGACCGGCTAATGAAAAATAAGTTGATATTACAAATATTTTAATAATAATCGCTTAAAAATATATTTTGCAAATTCTGTTAAATTTCTGAAACTCTAAAGGCTAAAGCAAACATTTTGCAAATTCTTTGTTCGGTAACTGCATGTATTGGTAAATTCAATCTCGTTACGTCGAATTTTTGACTGAAGCCTTTTAATAGAGATTGTTAGGCCATCAGTGCCACACTGCATTGTCTACAGAGTTTTACCGGATGATTCATTGATTGTATGTTGTTTTACGTCCAATTCGAGAATTTTTCACCCAGAAAGAAACGTCACCATATGCTGGTGAAGGTCTTCAAATTTTGACCTTTAATCGGCACTCAAGACCATTGAGTAGTGAGGGATCTTTATCCTTCCATCGTCTGCTGTGAGGGGACTCGGTTTTTATGGTCTCATCCGAAGGACCCGCAACTTTCACTTCAGAGTGCCGAGCGCATGGCGAAGGAACAGTTACTAGCCATTATTATTGACCTAGGTCAGTCGAGGCCAAGATTCAAACTCAGGACCTCCCGATCACGAGACGAGCACTCTACCCACTGAGCCACCGTGAACGGGTTTAACGTACGAAGAGAAGACGCTATCCAGTAGTAGATACTGCACGTTTAACGTAACAGTGTGCCTTGTAATTTTGGAGAGTAACACTTACCAATAAAGAGTAGACACTTATCCTGAAATCTCAGAGAGCAGACACCATCCTTTAATTATAGAGATCAGACTCTATTCTATAATCATAGAGAGTAGATACTATCCTATACTAAAAGAGAGCTAAACTATTCAATAAAGAATAGGCACTTAATCAAAAAGAATATACACTATACAATAACGAGCAGCCACTATCCTCAAATTAGAGAGAACAAGCAATATCCTATATTTCTGGAGAGCAGACACTTTAGAATAAAAAGAAGACACTATCAAACTAGAGGTACTGTGAGCAATGAGCTCACTAAATGATACCCCCGCCTCCCATATATGATTATAATGGAAAAGTCCATGTTTTGTTGTGGCCAGGAAACCCAAAATATGTGTCAGATCAAAAAGTAAAATAGGAGGTGCACAATGACAATATGTAATAAAGATTCTGTGAAAGTTTCATTAAATTTCACTCAGTGGTATAAGAGGAGTTGCGGATAAGAGTTGGGTACCCCAAAGCGTAACAGACGGACGGACGTACAGACGGACGGACGGAAATACCGATTACTATATACCCTCCCACTTTTCAAGCGGGGGGTATAATGATCCAATAATAATGTTTCGTACGGCAAAGAAGTGGGGCTTAAGACATCTCATCGTTGTCATCAACAATGAAAAAAAGTTGATGTTACTAATTTATTATACCCCCCGCTTGAAAAGTGGGAGGGTATTTAGTAATCGGTATTTCCGTCCGTCCGTCTGTGATTTTTCAGAGCAAAACATGGACACTGCCATTATATTCATATGGGGGGCGGGGGGTATCATTTAATGAGCTCAATGCTCACAGTACCTCTAGTTAACCAATGAAAATCTTTTCGTCATTTGAGAGACGCTTATTACGTAGTGTCTAGAAAGTCACTACCTCCTGAAAGTGAGAATTGTACTAATACATTTCTAAAATATCAAGAAATTGAAAACCTTCTATAATGTTCAAAATTCTGCCTTTCTGCAACTATCCTTATAAATCTATACTAATATTTATAACTTTAAATCTTATCATTGTGAAACTGAATGAAAACAATTATAAACTTTGAGGTTGAAATTGTTCATTTTACTAATACAGACATGACTCTTGATCAAAGTCGTTATTTTCAATTTTTTTAATATAAAGGATTTGTTTATATTAATATCTGTCCTTATCGTAGAGTGTAGACTCTATGTAGTATGTACTTGTATTAGGAATCAGACCATTCCTGATGATATATAGAAAATAGGAGCAGATGCTATCAGATAGATTGAAACAGACCATATCCAAAAGATGGAAGCATACATTTTAAGATTGTTTCTATCATTTTTATCAATCTTTAATGAAGAAGTGATCTCAAAATATATCATTTTACCCGTGTTAGATTCATCTTGAGCATTCTTGTATTTTTTATTTGCGCTACATAATGGTAATAAGATCCTAATTGGCTTTATATAGAGAGTCTGAAAATTAAAACTATTTGTATGAATCACAACGAACATGCAGTAAACAGAATTTCATTGCCATTTGATTTGGGGGGAAGTCGTCTCATCTTAGTTCATTATATTCCTTTTCCTTGGTTAATCAAGTCAAGGAATTTCATTGACCAGTGCATCTGCTCTTCTAAAATATTAATATAACGCCGCGTCCCCTCCACAGGTTCACTAGCATGGAGGATAATTGTGATCTTGATATCACTTTCTATACTTTTTTGACCACTTATGTTTTCCATGCTGCAAATGTTGTGTTTTTAAATAAGAAAAATAAATACAGTGGCTAACTGGAGCAAATGAAGGATGTACCAATGATACCAATTCCAGGTACATTTTACGAAAGCCCATTGAGCTCATTTTCGTAGATTAAATTTTTTTTTTCGCGTTATAACGCAAAACTTTCGCGATATTACGCGTAAATTTCGCGAATAAACGCGTATTTTTCGCGTTATAACGCCAAACTTTCGTGTTATTTTGCAAAAGTATATGCATATATAATAATGTTACGAGTTCAGGAACCTTGATCTTGACTGACAGATCTCAGGAGCTTATGTATAAAATATCATTTCCTCAGAAGATGTATTTGAGAAATGATGCGTGACATATAGTTCTTGTGATCTAGTTATTGTGTCACAGACGTATGTACCACAGACGCTTGTTTTGCAGATATGGATTCCCTGGGCCCTACATTCTCTCTCTACAGGGTACCTAACTCGAATTCAGAACCCCTATATATCAAACTTGTATTTTTTTCATGTGATTTTACAATACAGCAAAAACTTGAAATAGGGATACCTAAACTGGAGTTGGCTTCTACAAAGTAATAAACATGTACATGGATCATTCATTATTGAACCTTGTATCAACTTGCAAAATACAATATGATTCTTTTGTAGAACCATTCTCAGGTAAGCTTGGACTTTCAATAAGGCGTGGCATTCTCGGTCCTACGTAGTTATAGCGTCTGTCAAATTGCGAATAGATTCTCATTACTTAAGAATTTATAACATCAGGAACTTCAAATTGTTGTTGACAGCGATGAGACGATTCAAACTCCACCTCCTTGCCGGACGAGACAATGTTATTGGTTATTCGATACACTAATTGGCATTTGCCCGAATTTCTATCCCATGTATATTTCAACAGTGAAGGAAAGCTGTGTAAATTTCAGAAGCTAGTATGTAACATCGTCACTTATTACTGAAGTCCAAGCTAAACTGGGATTGCCCTAAATATATGGGTTAAGTGAATGGGTTAGCATTTGCTTCAGCTTCACAAAGACTGTTATTACATTTATTTGTCAACGAGTCCTTCTAACCTCATCTTAAGTGGCCAAAAATAGAATCAATCGTTTACAAATCTGAGTGTATACAACTTGAATCTTACTCAAAGTAATTTTTGCGCAGTGTATTGACAAAGTTCTTTGCATTCATTTTTTTTTATTTTGAAGGCTTCTGTCACTTTTATGTTGCCAATAACATTCTAATCTGCTCATAACATAGCCAGTTCTTGGTCAGTTTTAGGTACGACAGTTTTTAATTTTGTCTTTTCAGCAATAATTCCATCCATGATTAATATATACTAGAAATATGATGTAATATTTATTCTTCGGTTTTTAAAACATCTGGATGTATTGTATAATCATTGTCTATTCTGGTAAGGAAAAAACAGAAAAGTTATAATTATATTAATTGGCAATTGTCCAGACAGAAATTACACTTTCTTACGCGTATCCGCAGGTGGTTCGGGTCGCTGAATATGCTCCACTTCCTCTCTTTATCGCGCTTCATTAATGTGTTATTATCTCCTACCTTATTAAGAGAAAGCTAATTACAGCAAAATACGGTATATGTGCAGTGAGCACAAAATTTACAGCGAACACGCTGTTAAAACAAACCAAGCTTGCTTGGTTGCTTGCTTGCTTGTTAGTATAAATTTAAATTCTCTGACAGTTCTACAGGAAACAAGCTTGTTTTTTTTATATATCAAAATATGATTCGTTTCTTTTTGTTCTTTTGCATTGTAAATGAGTTATGACTTCAAAAAAGGCTTTATGGCAAACCTTAACACTTTAGGAAAAGCAATTATTAGTTCAAATTCAAAAGCAAAGAAAGAAACAGTAAAAAAAGAGAAGCTAAACAAAAAAAGAAAAGGAAACCAGGTCGTGTTTGAGAAATATTTTGAGAAATACTGATACCCCGTATAGCGAAGTTTCTTAAACATTCTCAAAAGCAAATCAAATATGTGGCTATTTAAAATAAGGTCTTCTCACAAGAAATAAACAAGAGGCCCATGGGCCACATCGCTCACCTGAGTAACTTTGGCCATTCTGTTATTTAACAGACCCCCTCACCCCCCTCTGGAATACTTATCTTGACCTTGCCCATTCCCAAAGGGTCATGATTTGAACAATTTTGATTCTACACTACCATAGAATGTTTCAAAATAAGTTTCAGCTTTTCTGGTCCATTGGTTCTTGAGAGGAAGATTTTAAAAGGTTTTTTTCTATATATTTATATGTAAAAATTGGATTTCCTATTGTGCCCCCCTACCCTGGGGTCAGGATTTTAACAGTTAAGATTCAGATCTATACTACCCCCAGGATACTACCACATAAGTTTCAGCTTTTCTGGCCCAGTGGTTCTTGAGAAGATTTTAAACGTGTTTTCCTATATATTTCTATAAATGTAAAACTTAGATTCCCTTTTGTGGCCCCGCCCTATCCACAGGGTCAGGATTTTAACAATTTAGAATTTACACTACCCTAGGATGCTTCCACATAAGTTTTGGCTTTTCTGGCCCAGTGGTTCTTGAAAAGAAGATTTTTGATTGACCTCACCCTATTTTTGTATTTTCTTGATTATCTCCCCTTGGAAAGGGAATTGGCCATTTATTTTAACAATTTAAATTCCTTTTTACCCAACGATACTTTGTACAAGTTTGATTAAAATTGGCTAAGTGGTTCTTGAGAAGAAGTTGAAAAAGTGAAAAGTTTACAGACGGACGGACGAACAATGCGTGATCAGAAAAGCTCACTTGAGCCTTCAGCCCAAGTGAGCTAAAAATGTTAAAAATATATAAAAGCCCTAGCACCATATGTTTAAAGTAATGGCCAGGATTTAAAAGTAGGTCAAACTCCTAGGTCAAAAAGTCAAAGCTGTTGGTATTCAATGCCAATGGAAGGTCTTGTTATAAGGATACAAACGTGAATTATGAAAACCAACTGTTCAAAAGTTATTTCCAAGGTTAAAGTTTTGCTAAATTGGATCAGACTCCAAGAAAAAGTTCAAAAGGTACCTATAAAAGGTCTTGTCACAAGGAATACGCTTGTGAAATACGAGTGCCATAGCTTCAAACAATTAAAAGTTATGGAGAGGGTTGAATTCTTTTTTGACAAACAGACAGCTACACAGACAAGCAGACAGACAGGGCAAAACTATACACCCCATATTTTCGAAAAGGGGGGAGGTATATGCATAAAATAAATAAAGTTTTTATTATACAGATGTATATAATGAATGTATATATATATATGTATCACAAAAGTGTTAAACATTCATTATAGACTACATGTATGTATTTAAACTCTATGCAGTAGTTTATCTCATTAAAAAAAAGGACTAACAATCACCATCAAAAGAACATGGCTTGAGGCTTTTTACATGTATATAAACTAAGTACTTTGGCTATTATATAACCTAAACGTGTACTTTGGCTATTCTATAACCTATACGTGTACTTTGACTATTTTAAAACCTATACGTGTACTTTGTCTATCTTATAACCTATACGTGTATTTTGTCTATTTAATAACCTATACGTGTACTTTGTTTATTAAATAAACTTTACATGTACTTTGTACATTATATAACCTGCACTTTTACTTAGTCTTTTTTAACCTTTACTTGTACTTTGTCTTTTTATAATCTATACATATACTTTATCTATTTTATAACCTAATACGTGTACTTTTTCTATTTTATAACTCGTACGTGTACTTTATCTATTTTTATATTCTATACTTATATAATTTATAACCTATACGTTTACTTTGTCTACTTTATATTCTATACTTGTACTTTGTCTATTTTATAACCTATACTTCTACTTTATCTATTTTATAACGTATACGTGTACTTTGTCTAATTTATAACCTTTACGTTTACTTTGTCTGCTTTATATTCTATACTTGTACTTTGTCTATTCCAAAACCTATACTTGTATTTTGTCTATTTTATAACCTGTACTTGTATAAACTATACATGTACTTTAACTATTATTTTTTACTTGTATTTTGGCTATTATATAACATTTTCATGTACTTAGGTTATTATAAAACCGTTTACTGTTTTTGGCTATTTTATAACCTAAAAAGTATTTTGGCTATATCGTATTTATATAGCCTGTACATGTCCTTTGACTATTGTATAAAGCATAACTTATAATTGTTCTTTTGTTATAGAAACTGCGAAGCGGTTATAGAAATAGCGTAAACTGTCCAAAGTTATGTTATATCGTATTAACACTTGGTAAGATTAAGCCTCATTCCTTATAATTTAATTTCAATGAAGACAATTTCCCCTCAAAAATGGCTTCAAACTGAGCATATTTAAAAAGTAATGTAAATCGGAGTAATACGTCTTTATGTTATTTCATTGTGACGTAGGCAAGGTATGTTATACAAAATGAACTGAATCTTTTATCCAATCAAATGACGTGTTACATCTAAAATTAAATTATTTTGTAATACAACAATGATTGCTTTTTAAATTTCATTTTCAGTAATGCTTTATTGTAACAAGTTTTAATCTTTGTCGGGGTGGGTGGGTGGGTGAATACTTATGGAACAATTATTGGTTTCACAAAATTCTTCTTATAATAAATTGTAAATATACAATCAATGAATCTTACTTTATTCTCAATACAAGCTTTCATTATTTTTAGAAGAAGAAATAAAACAGCTTTGACTGACTTTTGATATTATTCTAGTTTTGTTTGTTTGTTTATTTGTTTTGGTCAAAACATCTATTGCCAACTAAACAAGACTTAGAAATTCAAGACTTATAAAATTCCCTATTTTGTTTAATTTGAAGGGAACTTAATTCAAAAACTTTAGATATACAGCAAGATGATTGAATTCTGCTTATCGAGGTCCCCGTTGTAAAACAGAATGAATTTCAGAATTCTTCGGAATGCTATGCAGCTTTTGTAACATGAACAGAATTCTACATTTCTCCGATAAATTGATCTTAAAGCAGGAACAATATTAGACGATTCTTTAAAGAGCTTTACGCAATCCAATTCTCCATTCATTCTTTTAATTAGTTTTTAAGGCCTTAATGCCTTGCCTTGATCCGGAGTAGAGATACCGTGGAGGATCTGTGTTCAGTCATAAGTCGTTAAATTGTTTGTTTCTCCGAGTAGTACAAACATATGTTTCTGTCACCTTTAACAAATGCAGGGCAAATTCGGCAGTGATTCGTGTACTGCTGGCATAAGTTACACAGCAGAACGTGTTTCCCGTCAAATCATATAAAGTGTTTACATTCCGGACAGGTTGTATCAATAGAAAGGATCCGCATTCCTGCAATTTGTTTATTTGATACAGACTCCTTTCTTTTTCACGGCTAATTATGATGACAAAGCTGTTGCGATCTGGCATTTGTATCGTAACAATAACTTACAAAACTCAAAAAAATGGACGACTTTTATAGCCGAATCCATGAACTCAGGAAGGAGGAAGGTTTTTGTAATATTTAAAACTCATAACTTGCATTGCGAATATTACACAACACATTCTGTATAATACAGATATAAAAAATGACGATAAAAAAACCAGGCTTTATAACCAGTTTGGGAGCATCACATACCTTTATGCATACCAGTAAACCGGTCCTTAAGCACTGTCAACTCATAGATTTGTCCAAACTCCTCAAATATAGGCCGTAATTCTCTCTCCTCTAGCGTGCGTGGTATTTGTCCCACAAAAAGTTTCACAGTGTCATGATTCTTAAAAGATATTCCGGACCCGGGTCCGACTCCTGTATGTATATGTGCCGGAATACTTCCGTTTGGTAAAGAGAGTGGACCGGGTAGCTGAGAAGTGGGAATGGTTTGCCCGAGGGGCGGGGGAGGACGATGAATCAATTGATCTGTCACTACCCCACCTACAAGAGCAGTCATCGTCATTTAAGTCCACGACAGCGCACAACATACAACAATGCTAAAGATAGGTGAACGTCAAAAAACACTCTGAAGAAACTTTGATCGGAAGCAAAGAGGAGCCTCCAGATTTCCGATGCCTTGGGAAGTAGCCAATACCCGCGCGTGTAACAAGCGTCGATGACTACCAATCCACAGGTGTCAACAGACTCGTGATATTCCGGGAAACAGACACCAATGTGTCCGGAAGTGAAGGGTCGACACAAGTTGTGGAGGCCACCGCAGGATCAAAGTGTCGAAGATTTCGTTATTTACTCAATTACATATTGGAGATGCATTGATTTGACGAGATTTTGCGTAAGGCGAGATTTGACAGAGAAATCAATAGGTAGATAGGGGCTGAATAATCATATAGCGCTTTTCTGAACCTCAGATGCGGGAAACAATGGCGCAGAATAAATTGCCGGATAGCATATGTGAAGCACTAAATTGGAGTAACTGCTCCTTAACTTTTAAGTTAGGACTTTTTCTTTAAGGCGCATTGATAGGAGAGGGCTCGAGTAAGTTTTCTTGAAAACCAGTAGAGACTGTAAATCATTTATCCTTGTGGGACGATAGGTCGTGTATTACATTGCCATGATCGTAGCGGAAGCAATGAAGTATTTTCATAAAAACCAATAACGACAGCAGAGAGCAGATGGACGTCTTCTCAGGTTGATAAATTTTGTTCGGTATCGACGTAACAGAGGTATTTAGTTCGTGCCCTCTTGAATCAATTAACTGAGCACAACTCGATTTAGAATTTCCTATAAGAAGTCTGTAATGTCTTTCCTCAGTCATACTCTGCATGTGTTTACTGTGTTGTTAATACAACCCCAAGACTCTCTTTTCTTATACTGGCTCAATTTCATCTTAGATACACTAATTAACAAACTCTTTTTACATCACAGCGGAAATTTGGCCCTATGTTGTAATTGACTTTTATAAATTGTATAAGCGTGCCTTGTCGCCAGAACCTCAAGTATATCTAGATCTTTCACAGTAAACATCACAGAATGCACGATAAATCTTCATTGATTGTTCATTGTCTTTGTCTTGTGCAAGAGAACATTACACATTGCGTTAATAACACGTGCGAAAAGCAGAAGAAAAATCAACAGGGACCGTTTAACTTGATTGTGATCTCGGCACCAGAAGCTGTTGTTTGTTAATGTCGTCGGTTTATTGTAGGTCTGGAACACAATGGACACTTTCCGGCGAAATTCACCTCCAAACTTTAATTGTAATAGGGTCAAAAAGATTGATTTTCAGCTCACCTGAGCCGAATCTTCTTGTCAAGAACCACTGGGCCAGTAGAGATGAAACTCATGTGGAATCATCCTCAGGTAGTGTAGATTCAAGATTGTTCAAATCATGAACCCCTGGGGTAGGTTGGGGCCAAAATGGACGAGCAAAGTTTTATATAGGAATATATAGGGAAACCTTTTTAAAATCTTCTTTTCAAGTAATTCAAAGCCATGATTAGTGATATTTATATGGAATCATCCTCAGGTAGTATAGAATCTAGTTTCTAATCATGATCCCCTGGGGGGTTAAAATTCCAGCCCCCCACCCCCCACCTAAGTAAACTTTTAGTTCTGATCTGATATGTGCTTTCTCCTAGCCGATGGTCTCAGGTGAGCGCTGTGGCCCCTGGGCCTCTTGTTCATTATATTTTCGTCATCTATTTGAACCAATACACACTAACTTACTTAAAAATTAAGCAATCAAATCTAAGTCCCCCAAGTCTATTTAAAACTATCAAAAGAAATATTTCACTTGTCCGACCCCCCC
>PRKT01000092.1:516734-547652 GCA_003671525.1 Saccostrea glomerata | reverse complement strand
GGGGGGGGGCAACCAACCTTTCAATGGACATGTTCAATAGTAAAGGTATATTTGGGGAAAAAAGTAGGGGGGCAGGCCAATTACTTTCAATTGAAAGTATGATGGGTACGAAATCAAAGTGCGATCTACTTGCTACAAGAAAATGTATATTTAATTAATGACCATGGTAATTTGTTTAAATAAAGTATGTGCATATAGCTTTTAAAAGTGTGTGCTTTGATAAATAAATTTTGAACAGTGTGTTTTTTTTTTATTCGTGGTCTTTTGTATTGAATAACCTTTTAAGTCTGTACTGCATATGGGACGAAAGGTTAATTTTACTTATAAAATACCCTGACAAATATAATGAATGTTTTCATTTGCTTCCTTTATCCTTAATGTTAATGAAAACAGCCGTAGTATCATGTGTAATAAGGAATACTGTGTTTATAATACAGCCAGATATCAAAATACAGTTTCGTTATTTTCATTGATACATTTTTTGTAAATAAATGAGGATCGGTACATCTGCTTCTGTTCCTATACTAATACGAAATTTTTAAATTGAAGTATTTCTCCGTGCTTTAAATCTATAATTACCTGTCAATTAATCAAAAGTAGCAGATATTTATTGGAATAAATCTGTCCCCAATGAAAAAAAAAATTTCCCCAGTGCTTGCGCGGGATTTCAACCACTTTTAGGTATATGAAGAATACTGGTATTGAATGTGACGATGTATACCGGTATATTATGCTTAAAACGCAAAAGATCTGTACGTATTGTTTCACAAATTGCACGAAAAAAATCTTCATCAATTCTAAACATTAAAAAAAACAAACAAATGAAAGCCGAAGGCTCGGTCTCTATTTGTCAGGAATCATGTCACTTGGCTCCTGATATATCAAGTCATGAACTTTTTTGTCAAGTATAATTTAAGTTTCTACATACATAGCTTAATTAATAATCAAATAAAATTATGGGGGTTCAATATGCTTATTTTGGCGCTACAGAGCATTGAATATGACCTTTTTGCATTGAAATCTGTGTCTTAATCAAAAAATACATTTTCGACGTTTTCCCTCCAATATTTTTATTCAAATAAAGCATGGAACAAAACTAGAGGTACTGTGAGCAATGAGCTCACTAAATAATACCCCCCGCCTCCCATATGAATATAATGGCAGTATTCATGTTTTGCTCTGGAAAATCCAAAATATATGTCAGACCAAAAAGTAAAATAGGAGGTGCACAATGGCAATATGTAATAAAGATTCTGTGAAAGTTTCATTAAATTTCCTTCAGTGGTATGAGAGGAGTTGCGGATAAGAGATGGGTACCTTAAGCGTAACAGACGGACGGACGGAAATACCGATTACTATATACCCCCACTTTTGAAGCGGGGGGTATAATAACTATAAGTCTAAATTTCAAAAATGACACTATAAAGTTGTGACTAAGAAAAAGTTTCAAACTGCTACGCAAAATCAATTATTTGACCTTTTTGCACTCATTTAATATGATTTTTCTGGCATTGAAAATTTAATAAGCAAGAAAATTATTTCAAAGTCTTAAACTTTTGCAGAATTAAGGCAGTTAGGTCAATGTTATCTTAAATATAGAAACAAGGACATCAAAAGTGGGGTATATGATGTAAACTTTTAGATACGAACACTTAAAATATGTCAATTTTATGTTAAAATTTGGTTCAATTTTTTCCTGGACTTTCAGAATATATTTACTATATTTGTCAAAATTCGTCGAAAGAATTCATAAGAAATAATTTGATAGTTATTTCAACACATGCATAACACATTTCACTGCAAAGGACAGCTTTGTGTGCAACCAGCATGGAGAATAGGAATCAAATTAACAGTACAAAAAAAATTGATAATTTTCTTCTAAAAAAAAACTTACATCACAAAATAATCTTGGCTTAATCCTTCTTGAATGGAATTTAATTGCGGTTTATGCATAGGATATAATTTAGGCCACACCAATAAATTTTCTTGTTCGTCAGACCCACGCGCTCTATACAAACTATACAAATAATATTGATTTAAATTTCCCGCACCATGGAAATTATGGGCCATTTACTGTTCCATTTCCGCTCTATTAATCGTTTGTTTAATCTGCCAACTCTGCAAATCAGATAAAATAATTGTCCGCTCAAATTTTTTCACACTCCGCCATAAAATTTACCTTCAAAAAAGTAAAAATATTATTATTTAACCGCTTGCATGCTCGTACTTTTTTCGATCAAATAACCGACGAACAAAAAATTAAATTGTTGTGGCCTTAATTCACATCGTAGAATCTAAATTCAATGTCAAAACTTAACAAGAGGCCCATGGGCCACATCGCTCACCTGAGTAACTTGGGTGATGCAGATCTTTACCAGATTCCCCCTCTTGCTATACCTATCATGCCCAACAACCCCCTTCCCTTTTTTATTTTAAAACTTTAGAATCTACACTACCCAAGGATGCTTCCACATAAGTTTCAGCTTTCCTGGCCCAGTGGTTCTTGAGAAGAAGATTTTTAAAGATTTGTTCTATATATTTCTTTGTAAAATTTGGATTCCCTATTGTGGCCCCACCCTACCCCCGGGGGTCATGATTTTTACAATTTAATATCTGTACTACCAAAGGATGCTTCCACATAAGTTTCAGCTTTCCTGGCCAAGTGGTTCTTGAGAAGAAGATTTTTTAGTGACCCCACCCTATTTTTGACTTTTCTTGATTATCTCCCCTTGTAAGGGGACTTGGCCCTTCAATTTAACAATTTAAACACCCCTTCACCCAAGGATGCTTTGTACCAAGTTTGGTTAAAATTGGCCCTTTGGTTCTTGAGAAGAAGTCAAAAATGTGAGAAGTTTACAGACGGACGGACGGATAGACGGACGGACGGACAGACGGACAGACAGACGGACAAAATGTGATCAGAAAAGCTCACTTGAGCCTTCGGCTCAGGTGAGCTAAAAATGATACAGAATCTTAGAAATAAAGGTCAAGACCATAATCGACAGGATCGAACGTCCTAAAAACTTAGATGTTTGAAGTTTATTTTTAAATATCAAAATATAAAGGAAAATTGTACAGAATTTTAAATTGTTAAGTGTAAACTTTCCCAACAAGCGATAGATTAAAAACTTAAAAGTTTAAAATACAAAAATTGTTTTTAGAAATCTGAATTTTGAATATTTAGAGTAAAAATCTAAAACTTCGAAATTTAAAAATTGTTTTAAAATGTCAGTTGGATAAATTGTAACATTCTCTTGAAAATAAAATTATTTTGCCCTTAGTGAATTCGAATTTCTCTAGGTTGAAAAAAGGAAGTATATTTTTGATACTGTTAATTAAACCAACTGGCAAATTGAAAGAAAAAAGAAACTGAAGTGTTTTTCATTCAGCAAGGCAATTCACAAGTCAAGAACAACAACTCCTAGATTAAATATAGTAACACAATCTTTGATATTGCCACAATTCTTAGAATTCTTTGTACATAGGAGAACGAAAACCTATTCATCGGATTTCCTTTGGTTTAAAACTTGTCTTGATGATTGTCATTTAAAAGTGCATGTACTGTCCAATATCCTACTTGACTTGTTTTTTACCAAACAAAACATTTATAATTATTATAAAACATGATAAAAAAGGAAAATTGACACCAATGGATAAGGTGAAAACAAATTTTAAAATCTCTCTCTCTCTCTCTCTCTCTCGTAATTCTATAGATCTATATGTACATTTCTGTTAAAGAAAAATACTAGTACATGTAAAAATATATATGTGTTAAAAAATGATATCAAATCACAAAATTATTCTTCACCTACCCTCTCCAATAATGAACTAATATGTACAAAACACGAGGAAATAAATTAAATTGACACGTTAGTTCGTGTAATTTTCTCCCCTTATAACAATATGATGACATGTTCATGATATACTCAATTAGAAAAAAAGGAGGAAAACAGACTAACCCTTCTCAAAAATTAATTAATTCCAAATGTTAACAGATGATCTTTAAGTGCATGTTTATGATCTTTTAGTATATTTTAAGAGGTATGCATATTTACACGAACGTCAATATATGTACATTCAATAGCTGGTAAGAATGAATGTTCCTCCAAGATAGCTAAAACAAACAAAGCCATGGCCAATAATTTATAAAGTATATTACTAGAACGAAGCTACAGAGTGTACACGTGGCGTTTAATGATCTCCTTCCATAAATTGATGGGGGCAAAATGGATTAATTTTGTAGTTAATACCAAAATATTATGAAATATGAACTTTTAGGAGTATCAAAAATAAAGACATTGTCTCCCCTCTGAAAGCGGACTTGGTGCTTTGGTTAAAAAAAATCTGATGTCATATTTTAAGGACGGGAGACGTTCTTCTGAGACTGTCTTTACGCAATCAAAGTCCAACCAAGAAAAGAACTAAGATATTTCTTTCACATATATTCAGATTTTGTAACAAAGCAAAAAAATCCACTCTCGGAACATTAATGAAAAACTTGACACATGTAAATAAGGATGGACGTGAACAACAGACACAAAGACAGATGAGGATTGTCCGCAGCTGAAGGTTCCGGTCCGTTACAGAAATCCCCCCGACACATCGTGACGCAGTAGGTCCCCTGATCACCTTTCCTATCACAGTACGTCTGATTGTCCGCGCGGGGGCGCTGCGGAGATGTGAATTCCGCGGCAAAATTTAATCCATCGGTGCAGTCTCTCATAAACATATTCACTTGACCTAATGATTTAAAAATAAGTAAAGTAATGTAATTAATAATCTTATAAAACACAAATATACATTTATACGTGTTTAAATCTTTTCCCTCACAAATCGTTTTATCGTACATGTACATGTATTGTCATTTGTATTATAACAACTTATTGTGAACTTTACATTGCAGCCACCTGATAAATTTATCATTTAATTCTGACAATACAATTTTTTGTCGGAAAAGGGATTAAGGATTAATGAAGATTTTAAAAAAAATATCATATTCTCGTTCCTCTCTTCATAATACATAATACAATAAATGTACCGATAAGGGAAAAAATCTAACTTTAATAAGCTTGTCATTTACTAAACTTTAAAAAATAACTTTTTACTCTTTCCTATTAAGATGCATTTCAATGAATTATGAATATCGGAATTCGATTTTAATGCTCTAATGAGTTTAGTCTAGCGATGGGAGGGGGGAAATTCTCAGTTATAGGAGGCTTAAACCTTTAATTTTCTTGACATGTAACTGACCTGCACAATTTTAATACATTTTTCAACAAAAAATATAAAATAGATTTTCTTACCTCTGTATTCGTGAGTTTCCATAACACAGAGAGTTTCTCGGCTACCATTGAGATACACTGTACAGTTTTTAACATACTGTCTGTACAGATCTATTTTGTCGCTTTCTACATCAGATACCCCAGGATTCTCGAAGTACCCGGCCGCCTTCGCCATAGTTTTTATCTTCGTCTGACAACTTCCGTCCGCTTTGGTATCGGCACACTGGTAGCAATAAAATATCTTGGCTAAAAAAAAGTTTTACATTTAAGAATGATAGCCTAAACTACCTTTTGTTTCTTTGTAAAAAAAAATTAAATTTTTATAATTTTTCTGAAGATACATGCATATTCGTAGAATCAATTTAATAATTGACTTACATTGTACTACTCTATACCCGTAAACCTGGCCAACCAAGACTGGACACAGGAACAGTGTCAGTAACAACTCCATGGCGGACATCTACCTACTTCCCGGTTACCGATTCTTCTTTCGTTTCAATCCTGGGAATGTCCCTTCCATTGAATCGTGACCAAGTGCGTAATTAGACAGAGAGGCATATTTGTTCTTCTTGTATGTACAGTATAGAATTTAAATACCAGTACTCAACCATGCAGGCAGCTCAGGAAGAGCCGAGGAGCGGATCATCGATTTCTTAAGTTTATATTTCTTTTTTTTATTTAATCACTCTGGTGACCAATGGCTATCATCCCTTCATCCCAAAAAAATCTAGGATTTGAAGATACGGGATAAAACAGTAATCATGAATGTTAATTTTTCAAAAAACTCCTTCATCATTCGTAGGTTATTGAAACTGATATGACGATACCCCCAAAAAATTTAAAATTAAAAATTCCCCTTTTCTTCAATGTCTCCTTCGCGTATCTGCCTTAGTCTTGTTTCTCATTTGCGTGAAGTTCATTAGTGTTGAAAATGTTATCCTACAAATAGGGATATTTTAAAACCGGCATTTCGAACCCTACCTTCCACTCAGTCCCACAGATGTTCCATGAGAAAAAAATGGACTTTTCGGAGACCAGTTGAGTAGGTAAATGTGATTTTTTGCTAGAAAGTCTTGATAATCCTAGGTTACAATAGACCGGAGGTAAACACGCCCCCCCCCCCAAATTGCAAAGGGTACGCGCATGCGCCAATGGTAGGAACACCAACATAAAGTTGACCAACCCAAAGATCCAAATCGCATAATCGGTTTCTATCAGTTTATGGAGAATGTAAATGATTATGATAACATACATTATTTATAACAGTTTTGTGGAAGTACGATTGCGATTAAACAGGTGGCAGAACGATTAACCCGCTCCTGACGTGGCTCTTTTACGCGTCAACATCATCGTCACGGTTGATTGAAAACCATTTAAGGCCCTCTCTGACGACAGTTGAGACGTTCTATGGGGGAAAATTGACTAGCGACTGCACAACAAACCGTTGTTGCCTTTGTCCTTAGTTAGGACACGTAAACACGTCTACAAATACTGAAAATCAAGGTGAATACCCTAAGTGCATCAAATGGTATAAGAAGATCGTTGACAACCTTGTCGTTATCAAATTTGAACTTTTTTTTACTTTAAAACAGTTTGCCGACGTGACGTCTTTCATCTTAAGGCTGAGTAATTCTGAACACTAATTTAAGTGCATAGTAACCAAGTTCTCATCTGACCATTTTTCGTAATTTTTGGTCATGCAGTAAAAAAAAATTCGTATATAATGTTACCCTGCTTTTCTTTTTCCTTTCAGTATATTTAACAGAAATAATTGCCATTAGTTTTACCATGTGTAAGATATGAAATGTACAAAGAGTAGATAAACGATTTTTGTTTTGAAAATTTGTTGTTCCTTCTATGAAATAAATCTTTGTGTATCGTCTACAAAGAAAAACCAATCCACTGCCTCCAATTAAAAAAAATATATAAATGTTTTACCCTATAAATATACTTGACTTGTTTTTGTTTAAAATGATCATTCTTTCTTTATTTACTAGAAATCATAGCTTAATTTGATGCAAATATGCATTAGTTTACCGGTAAAGGACCAAGACAAACTGAATTTTTTAATTCCAAAAGGTAGCTTCCGAAAGATAATGAACGTGGAAGAGAAAGCATATAATACGTAATGTTCGCTCATTCTCTGCTCCACCTTTCACTCTTTCATTACCCTCTCACACACTACTGTAGTTAATTTTTGCGACACCTTTATTTTTGCAAGAAAGTCATTTTCCCTTTATAAGCGAGACAAAAATTGAAGTAACTGTGGTTATTGCTGTTTAAAATCTGATGGAATACTATTATATGCGAGAATGAAATTTTTGCTTTCGCGAGCACACAGTCCTATAAGCGCAAACATTAAGTTTTTCGCGAAAAAAAAATGTACCTGTCAGTAAATCCCCACTCGCACCCCTCTTTCTCTCCACTCTCACTCGCTCTCTTTCCCCTTCAGTATAGCTCCCTTTCATTCCTCTCTCTCACCCCTCTCCCACCCCATCCCACTCTCACTCACTCCTCTCCCACCCTACTCTCACCACTTTCACTCCTCTCTCTCCGCACTCCCTCTCTCTCCCCACTCCTCACGCTCTCTCTCCCCGATCTCACTCCTTTCTCCCCACTCCTCTCTCTCTCCCCATTCTCACTTCTCTCTCCCCATTCTCACTCCTCTCTCTCCTCCCTCTCTCTCTCTTCCCACTCTTACCTCATTGTCACTCCTCACTTCCTCTTTCTCCACATTCTCACTCTTCTAAAGACAATGGGAGAGATAGCAGGAGGCTAAATGTGTAAAGGAGAGAGCGGAGAGAGTAGACAGAAGGTGATTAGGCAGAATGGGAGAAATTAATCCCCCACTCTCACCCTCTTTTCTCTCCCTCACTGTACCCCCCTCTCACTCCTCCTCCCTCCCAATCTCTCTCTTTCTCTCTCCCCACATTTATACCCTCTCTTTCTTTTATTTTTTTGTTTTTTCTCCGTCTTAACTCATTACTCCTTGTTCTGGTGAAAAAAAAATATTTATATGCATTACACAACGATTTTCATAATTGTTTACAATTAAAAATAATAAAATTAGTTCCTTTTCACTATAAAGAGAAAAGTCTTACCGTTATTTTAAAAGAAATTATAAAATGTTTATTCTTGATATTTTTATTTTAAATGAATTTATCAGAAGTTATTTTTTATGCAAAAAAGTGAATGTCATTGAAAACTATAAGGGCAATAACTTCACACAAAAAATACTGCGTTCTATAGTTCACAATACGATTATTGTGTTTTTGTTGGCGTAAATAATGAAGAAGATTTTTATATGCTTGGAGAACAATATTATATGTTCCCTAACATGCAAGGAACATGATATGTCACATTGAAATCCCAGATGGATATAATTTGTTTATGAAAAGTTTATGTGCAGGTGATGCCCTAAATTATCCAATTTATCCCCTGTTGACCTACACATTACTCGGTATGTCATATTTTAATATCACGTATTGATGTTTGTTTGTTGCTTTATTTAATTCCTTACCCTTAATAAACCTACATGTAACATTTACTTGTTGCATGGGTTCTGCTCTACTAACCAAAGTTTTTGAATGTATAACCGTTGGGCCATCAGTGTAATTTGAGTAAATGCTCACCCTTGTACTCCTCGGAAAATCAAACAATCATTCAATTAAGCCATTCAATCAAAAAGGAGCTCGAGAGTTATGAAATATGTGCGCTTAAAACTTGTTACAAGGTTGCCTGTATCATGCAAAGCGCCTTCCTCATGTCATATGACATTATAGAGATAAAGTTTGTAAATCATAAAACATTTGAAACACGCATTTAGCTCTTAGTCTTAAAAGAATAATTAATCAATAATAAGTGAAAAGGAGAATCAATGGTGAGGGTTTGGGGAGGGAGCAAACATGTTAGAAGTTCGAAATTACCTAAGAATATCCCCTCCTCATCCCCCAAATAAGATACTGTACATATTTTTTTTAATAATAGGAGGAACAAATAAAAAAAACTTGGAGTCGCCCGCTTTCTGAGTTTTTGTGGATGGGATGGTATTTTTATGCCATATTGAGTCAAATGTGAACGATTCAAAAGTATTCACTAGACTGACTAGAGTAAAACTTTTTGATTATTAGGTCAATCATGAAGATCGGGGTGAAGGGGTCAAAAATCAAAAGAAGCTGAGAAACATCTTGTAACAGGTGATGCATATGTCAAATATGGAAGCCATATCTCTTCTTACTCAAAGGTTATAAGGAAAGACAACATTTTTGAAAAGTAAGTCAAACTTCACGATTAAAGTGTCAAAATCATAATATTTTGAAAAAGACATTGTCACAGGTACACGTATGTAATATGAAAGCCCCATCTTTTGTCTAATAAGTTAAGATGAATTTAAAGTAATGCTTAAATTTTTGTAAAGTAGGTCAATGTTCAAGGTCAGGTCACCGGGTCAAAAATCAAAGTGTATTTGGAAACGTCTTGTCACAGATAATGTGCATGTGAAATATGAAAGCCCTGCAAATGTATCTCTTTTTATTTAAACAAAAGTTATGACCAAGGTTAAAGTTTTTGTGTCAGTCTGACAGACGAATGAGATATAATGCTCCCTCGCTTTTGCGAAAGTGGAGGCAACAAGCAAATTCAAAGAATTGTGGTCGCCCGCTTTCGGTGTTTTTCTGGGTGAGAAGTCATATTTTATGACATATTGTGTCAAATATGAACGCCCAATCATAAATCTTTTGAAAATTATCACTGAAGTAGTTGAATTTAAAAAAAAAATTAAATCAATCGTGAAGGTCAAGGTCAAGTGGTCAGAAATCATAGAATGCTAGGAAATATCTTGTCACAGTCAAATATGAAAGCCCTGTCTCTTCTCAATCAATTTATAAGAAACAAGATGTGTTTGTGAAACTCTCATGCCCCCATATGGCAACATAGCGGAGATTAAACTTTTCGTAAATGCAAATTAAATATATTTGTAGCCAAAATAGGGTCTTCTCATTAGAAATAAGATTGTGAAATATGAAAGCCCTAGCACCACCTGTTCAAAAGCTATGGTCAGGGATAAGTTTTTGAAAAGTGGGTCAAACTCCAAGGTCAAAGGCACAAAGTTGTTTCGCGAAAGCGGGGGACAAAAATAGGGAGAGCCATACTGCTTTGCAGGTTTGGAGACGATTCATTCTTATGCACAATCAATTAATAATCCTGCGCTTAATGTGTCGTCAGTAAACTTCACCAGATTCCCTTTGTATAGCAGTTGTGGTCCCACCAATCCCCCGGTGGTCATGCTTTTAACAATTACAAATTTACACTACCCAAGAATGATTCAACACGTTTCCGCTTTCTTCTCCAATTTAAAAAGTTTTTAAAAAATATTTTTTCTATATAATTTAATGTAAAACTTGGAATTCTTAAAATTTTAACCCTCTTACTTTGGTTAAATTTGGCCAAATAGCTTTTGAGAGGAAGTTAAAAATGCAAAAAAGTTTACGGACGGAGGACGGACAAAGGGTGATCAGAAAAGCACATTTGAGCTTTCAGCTCGGGTGAGCTAAAATATTGTTTTTAAATTAGGCCAAAATATGTAGAATAAGCTAGAAATGAATTGAAAATAATATCCTGTAAAACTCGTATAAAGTTTAAACAGAACATAAAGTTAACTACCTGTCATTGGAATGAAACAACCAGTTATTTTTGCTGTGCATATCCATATGGAATTGATAAAATAGAGAAAATGCACCGAACGCTGTAAATTTAACCATACCAGTCCTGTAAATAAGACCGCTGCACTGGTTCGTGTGCACATGCCAAGTGATTTACATCCTGTATATATCATTTATTGAAATATGCATCACAAAATAGTAATAAACACCTTAAAAATTCAAAAGTTTAAACACACTGACACTGTCACTGATTCACACTGCCTATCATGTCGATACACTTAGTCCGTGCTAGCCGATTTCGGCCAGGAAAAATAACAAAAAGGGAAAAGAGAATTAGTTTAGTGCGACTGGGGAAATAAAAAAAAGACTTATTATATATGACTTAATATGAAAGCACTCAACGGGAATGGAATATCTATGTAAAAAGAGTAAGAATATCAAGTTTATGCTCCTATTTTTTTTATATTATAGCTTATTTAAAATAATGTACATTTGTACATTTCCTTGACACGTACGTTGATCAAGGTACTTGAATAGGGATAATTTTATTGACATTTATTGGCATTCGTTTGAATTTGCTTGCTATTAACATGTACGAGTATTGTAGTTTTAATAAGAATTATAGTGAATTAAATACTGTACATGTACGTTGATAAATACAACAAGCAACTGGATATTTACAAATTCTTATTTATTCAAGAATACAAACAAACAGTATTGCACCCCGTCCGAAGGTCGTTTTTGCAAAAGGTAACCTAAAATTGAAAAAGAAATAAAAAACAATTTAGTTTACTTTAACCCATTCATACTTTCTAAACGTAACACAATATATCATGTCTGAAAAGTAGCGTGTCATTCGAAAAGAGAGAATAGAAACATATTGCATTACAAAAGTACACATATCATTGAATCATTGTTTTAGTTCGATATGCGTCCATATTGAGTTACCTCTCTTTGGTGGCTCCAGTATTTACCCGTACGGGTAAGGTGGTGGCGGGGGTGGAGGGGGTATCTGTAGGGGGTAATAGCCGGGTTGACCGCCCCCGATAAATTGTGACGCCAGGTACCCACCTAGCAGGAGTCCTAATTGCTGTGTGAAAATAAAATGACAGGGTTTTGCAGGCACAGTTTAATTCTTAATTAAAAATTTCTGTTCTAATTGAACAAGTTACACGTTAAAGAAAGTTGGAGCTATCTTTTAAAAATAATGTTTGAATAAAAGTAAATAAAGTTATGGTAAAGTTAAATCCTTAACTTTTTATAGGATAAAAGAAAAAGAACTAGTATTTAATGCGCTGGTCTAAAACCTTACCCCATATGCTGGTGTTACCAGTAAAAACAGCAAAATAAACTCAACCAGAAAAGTCACAGACACCATGATAATGTTTAAAATTGTGCAACTTTAAAGACTGGCTCCTAATCAGAAGAAAGAATAAAAACAGTATAGAACAGTTGACTTGAGTTCCTAAGTTCATACACATACATATATTCTATGTGTATAAATGCCCCGCAAAGTAACATTATTTCTAAAATCAGTCATACTTCTTTATTTTCAAATTTCGATATTGAAGTTGTAATAAAAAAAAATTAAGAGTCAAACAATTATATAATGATAAATAAATATACTTACCTAGTGTCCTACCTAGTAAGAATTCGATTTAACATATGTTTTTTGAAACCTTCCTGAGATTAAGGATGTAATGATTTTTTGTTTACAGAAGAGTGTAGTTTTTTTATAATGTATAAATGACTGCCATTGATCGATGGTGACACATTGGTGTGTCGGTCATTGGACGCGTGGACAAGACGATGCCTACAAAACCAAAATAGATCCCATAAAATAAAAAGAAAAAAGTAATTCTACATCTATTGTCTTTTCAAAGTTTCAAACTTTTATCATTTTTACATTTTTTTTTATGTATATAAATTGATAATATTTTTCTTTATTCGGTGTGTCCTTTTAATTTTTGGAGGGAGGTGGTGTAAAAACGACAGGTCATGAAGTTAATATGTTACATAGTGCCTCTACACAATAGGAAAGGTTATTAAGTTTGTCTTCATTGTGTCTGTACGGTCACATTTTGACCGCTCGGATAAATGCCTAATTTTAGGGGTTTTTTTTTTAAAACATCCCACCTGAAATAGGAAAGTCCCTTATTGGAGCATTATAAAACGGAAGTATTTTTGAAAGGGGCAAAACTTTTTTATATTTATAATTAAAGTTCGACAAAATTACCAATAATACCTCGTATACCCAATATAAAGTCCTTTATTAACACGTTAAGCCATGATCGATACAGGATTAGCCCCCGGATTAAGTTCTCAGTCACTCATTGACGTTCCGAAGTTCCACTGTAATGCTGTGCACTATACAGTAGACCGGTATTCAGACAAAAATGTGTCAATCAGCTGGATTAAAGTACTGTTTTAAATTATTTAATTTATTCAACATTGTCCAATACCTAAGGGATTACACACTGGGTTTGTTTTCATGAGTGAAAATTCTTATGATGAAAATTAAATTTTGAATGCGACACTATGGATATAGGACATTACCATGGATACATAGACGCATCATCCTTTCCTAAATCCCGTGATTCTGAAATCAGTGGCTTCATTGAAAATGTGGACAGGGACCTCCGGCAGTTCTACCACACAGAGCGCCGCTCCCTTGCTATTGCCTACGTGTTCGCCGTGTTCTTCGGTATGTTCGGCGTCCATCACTTCTACCTAGGCCGAAACATGTATGGACTGATGTACCTTTGTACTTTTGGTCTGTTTGGGTTCGGATATCTCCTGGACTTGTTCCGTCTCCCTTCCTTAGTAAAAGACGCCAATATAAGGCGCGATGACGAGGAAGTAGAGAGGACCTTGTTAGATGTATACGTGTTGTGGTTTCCTTTTGGAATTCTGGGTAAGAATGCCGAAGTTATACATTTAACACCCCCCTCCCCCTCCTCCCCGGAAAGTCTCAATGAACCCCGACCGTTTATTTCATATTGAAAAATATTTTGCTCTACGACTTAATCATTGCTTTGTATTTCTTTGTACACAGGTTTTCATCATTTTTACCTGAGGGACTATTGTATGGGGGTGTTGTACCTGTTGTCGGGAGGGATACTGGGAATAGGATGGCTGATCGATGGAATTCATCTGTCAGGAATAGTACAGCAATACAACAATAAGGAATACTCCTCAATTTCACTTCTGTATGCGTATCTCTTTATGATTCCGCCATTCGGAATTCTCGGCTTTCATCATTACTACTGTCGACGGTCGTTGTGGGGTGTACTATATAGCCTCACTCTAGGGGGTTTCTTACTTGGCTGGATAGTGGATTTTATCAGAATCCCTTTCCTCGTATCCCGAATGGAAGAAGAGGAAACAGATGAAGATGTTAAAAAGAAGTATTATAATGACGACGCTTATGTTCTTTGGCTCTCATTCGGATTACTCGGGTTTCATCACTTTTACTTAAAGCGCTACAGATGGGGGATAGTTTATGTTTTTACTCTGGGGCTGTTTGGGTTTGGTTGGGTTGCCGACGCCTTCAGAATTCCTCTACTGGTGCGACAGCTTAATCTTGAAATAGAGGAGGAAGAGGACATATCAAATGTTGTTTCAAACTTCAACAAAAAGCGACAATCTGTAATCTCGAGAAAAAACGATAACTATTCGAGGTTTCATGATGTCATGCAAAATCATCAGTCAGATAGTCCTCGAATATTCACGATTCAGCGTAATACTAATGGTAGTTTGGTTATTCTTTTCCCTTTTTTTATTACAGTGAAATATTTTCAACAAAAGGTAAGGTTTTGTAATGTCTAAAGAATTTTTTTTTCAGTTATCCACGAAGTTCAAGACCAAACCTTTGATGACGTCACGTCTGAAGATGATCATGACGACAATAACCTTGAGATTTTTAAAATAAGAAAAGTCAGACGCACAATGTCTTCTGATTCCAACTCGACACACACGGTTACTGTAGAGGTCCACCCTAGTGTTGACAGGGGTATGCTCCCTCTAAGCGTGGGGACAAACAACATAGAAGACACACAGATGAAGACACTAGCAATCAGAAAGAAATCGCGTACAAAGAAAGCCGAATTTAAAAACACAGTTCGACAAAATCATATCGAGAAGAAAGTTTCATTCAATGAAAGTGATATAAATGATAAAACAGATAAAGAATATAGTGTAAGCCATTGTGAGTCTTTAGAGAAGGATGTAGAATCCAAGACGAACGTTGTGTCAAGACTCAAACAGGGTAATGATCAAATGAACATAACGTCAGAGCAGAAAGACAATTCTGAAATATCTCAAACTCAGTCACATGTTGTAAGAAAAATGCCGATAGATTCTCGAAAACGTGGCCGAAGGAAAAGTGACAGGACTAGCAGGCGAGAAGATCAACAGGAACTAACTGATCGTACGGTTTTCAATATTACACATAATGGCAGTGGTGCTGTATTAAACAAAATGTTTCAAGTGTCAAAACAAAGTGATACAATAATTCAAAAAACAGAAGGTACCTCAACAACTGAATGTGGCCCAGAAAGGGAAGATTGTGAGGAAAATGGTTGTAGTGAGGAAAATGTCCATCCTAATCATTTGAAAACTAAAACATCTGTCGGTAGATCAGTGTCAATAATATCTCAAAATTCACCGATAGAACAAAATACGGGTGAAAATTCAATGACAAGTATAGATGTAAATAGAATGTCAATCCCGATCTTAGATAATTCATTCGATGAGGGGACAATGGATACTCCGAGGTCCATGGGAGCCCTGACGGCGCGGAGTGATACAGACAATTACAACAGTCTTCCAAGGGTTATAAAGGTCAGAAAGAGTAAGTCCATGGAACAAACAAAACGAAATATCAGGAGGTCGATCAAACGCAGTCGCAAGCGAAATCAAGGTAATGTATTACCTAACTGAAACTAGGGTTGGTTTTGATAAATAAGAAGAAGTCTTTACTTTGATATACACTTTTTTACCTTTGCAAAGTTAATAATGCTTACAATGCCATTTGGAAAAACTCGTTAAGCCGCCTTATTTTGACTTAGACAAGACCTTTGTTTTGGTAGAAACTTCGATGTATCATTTCAAAATGTGTTGAAACGGTAGCGAGAATTTAACATTATCAATGTTACAAGTATAGCTTTTTCAAAAAGCTTTGCCGTTTTAGCAACAGTCCTAAGATGTTAATGACTGAGCACGTCTAGTTCTTAGGTTTGCACATCTTGCACAGCTTTATTTAGCTAAACTTAGATTTACCATATAAATGAAGGATTCAGAATAAACACAAACAATGTTTGCATGCAAAAAAGAACATTCTCAATCCGTGAACCCTGAAAACATATTAAAAGAAATTCAATAAAAGTTACTTTAAAAAGTTTGTGTCATTATCATTTATTACAGTTTTCTTTTGTTTGTTTTGTCGATTTGAAGAAAACTTGGGAAAAAAAAGTTAAGTCGTACAAGAAATAGATCAACAGAAAATAACATTCCTGACATTGAATAACATGAATTGAAGAATTTCACACATTTTATACCAATCAGAGAGTATAGTACGAAGATGTAAAAAGTAATGTTTAGCGTTATATCAATACCTACGTGCTGCACATCGGTTTCTTATAAAACACTTTACTTAAGCCTACACTGCATTAGTATATTCATGTATCCCAAAATTATTCGGTGCTTGTACATAAACTTTCACCTTAAATTTAGGATAATTTTAAAGAACATTGAGAAACTATATTCAATTTTTGTGAATAATACGAGTTATCCATCTTTTGCCATTGAAATCATAAGAATGTATCTGAATTTTTTTTTCAGTTGAAAAGATCTCAGAAGAAAGAGTTTCACAAGAGGACAATATACCGGGGTAAATACCATGGTCAGAGGGGAGGATCCTTAGGGCGTGGAAAGTCCCAGTAATGTTTGGTGCAATAGTGAACTAAAAGTACATAGACCGTATTACATGTACCACATGTATAATGATAAATAAAGATTGTTCATAAAAGGGCACATATACAGACGTCAATATTTTTATAGCAGTGGTTGTATTATTATTACTAGTATTGAGATCTTTTCTAGCTGTTGTAAAAAATGCAGTCAAAATTCAACACAGAAAAGTACTTAAACGATTTATTTCTCTTTCACACAAGATACAAATTAAGAGTCCAGTCATTTCCAAATATCACTAACTGAGGTGTAATACCATGGTTACCTTGTATTATAAACACGTGACACGTTAGTAACACAGTAAAACAGCATATACTGGAGTTAACAACCGAAATGTCAAAAAGTAAAACTGCATACCATGAAGTTAACAACCAAAACATTAAAATACCATTACAAAATATTTTGGAATCTTTAAAATAAATCGTTATTTTTTTTAAAAGATCAATCTACGAAATTTACTTTAAAAAGTTTGATGAGCAGTATGCATAAACAGGTGACCACATAAGCGGTTTTTCAGCGTTGTTGTTAAAATTCAGCAGTATATTACTTAAAGTTATCATTATAAACAGAATACAACACAGGGAATGAATTGTAGTCTATGCTAATTCTAGTTTTATTACAAAAAGATTTTCCAAAATATCTTTATTCTGGTGTTTCAGTCTAAAGGAATCTTGACTTGAAACTTGTAAATAAAAAAAATGCATTTCTCTGTCACTTAACAGCAACGAAAAATCATGTATTCAGATCATAAAATGTTAGTAAGTGATCTTTCAAACTGTAGAAAATTGACTGGGCTTCGATAAAACACGTAAGCATTACATAACAAAAGGTCTACTACCATTAAATCATTCATGTATTCTCAATAAAATGTCTATAAAACAATCACAATAAATAAATAAAAATCCTATGTGTATATCATAAAGTTCATCCGTATTGTAATACAACAAATACTACACATAATTTAATAAAAAGACAAGATAAATTCTTATTCAATAAATAACAAGTTCACATATAAGCACATATATGACGCTCTGGTCGGTGGCCATATTGCATTATTTCATTGGTTGAGACATTTGGGTTCCCGGATGATAGCGATTGTGGTGAATCAGCATCAAGCGCGACGCATGACATCATGGAAATATCACAATTTGATTGGTTCTGAGAGCCGAGTAAGCGACATTGATGTCTCATTCAGGGTTATCCACATGACGTAATTTTGCATGACGTAAATGTCAAAAGTACTGCTTCAAATGACGTCATTGCTCATGTCACTTTTCAGAGATGCAGTTATCGTAGCTTGGAGGATTTTCTACGCTTATAACATTCATAGTGTCAGTAACCGTCGTCACGGTAGCCACGCGCTCTCCTGTCAACCAGTACGTCGTTACTGTACCTTTACCCTGAAAAAAAAACCCAGACGACACTAGTGAGACTGTAGCTCTACTGACCTGAACTTAATAATACATTAATCATGCAAGGAAATGTAAGTTTATTTCATTTAATGAACAATTATCTTTAATCAGTAACATCCCGGTTACCTTCATTTCCACAGGTCCTCTGAGGTCCAGCTCAAACGTTCCAAATGTGTCTAGAATTTTCTTTGTATCGGGACTCACGTGGATCCTCAAGGCTGGAGAAAAGAAATAAGTCAAATAAAGCGATACTCTCGATTAGCAACATGTGTAAATGTTTGATAGCATTCTATATTACAACTAAAAATGTTTAAATGAAGAGGATCAAATGATCTTAAAAAAAATATTGCTGTGTTGAAAAAAAATTATGTATGATTAAGAAAATAGGATAGTTATACAATAAATAAACAGGTCTCGTAAGTCACCTTAGTACATTTGTATCATGTAACAACTTTAATTCCCAATTTTACTGGTTTCATGACTTCAAAAATGGACATAACATAATATATATAAATATAACATTCACAATTTTGAAAAAAGCACACTTGCTCATCATTACTTAATGCTAAGTTCGTTTACTTAATACCCAGAAGCTGAGCAAAATTTCATCAAAGAAATAACACATTTACACTTTTTTTTATCAGCAGAGCTCCAATTGCACAGGGTCCCTTGGCCCTGGGGCCACAAATTTCATAATTTAAATTTCCCTTACTTATGCAGCAACTTACGTAATCCATTGGACTCCATTCTAGATGCTGTGTTTACAGTATCCCCAAATAAACAGTACCGGGGCATCTTCATCCCCACTACACCGGCGCACACGGACCCTACAAACAGAGAAGCATGGCTTTTATACAGACATGCGCATGTACATTTTTACATGGTTTTAGGAACTGAAAATTAACTGGACAGAGCCACAGGTTATGGAGATATCTACTCTAATAATTGAAGAAATCCGTAACATGTCCTTGATCTATCTTGACTACTGTCAAGTAAAGATAAAAAAAATATCTTCTTCATTCCATTTAGATGACCGATTTCATATTTATTCACCTTCAACAGATAGTATGTAGTACCTGAATGAACTCCTATACGGAGTTTTAACTGTTCTTTTGGTCTGTGTCGTATTTTGAAAGACAAAGTTTCGTTTAAAAGATTTAATGCCATTCTGGAGATTTCACGTGCGTGTAAATTCCCATTTCTCGTCGGTAAGCCAGACACCACCATATAAGCATCACCTATTGTTTCAACCTGTAAATGGAGATGGGAGTGAGTTAACATTGGAGGTCTTTTTTACTTAGATTTAATTCAATTAATAGTTAGAGAAGGGAGTCAACGTACCTTGTATACATCAAATTTCTCAATGACTGTGTCAAACGTTGTATAGAGATCATTTAACAAATCAACAACCTGGAATAACAAAAAAAGCACTGAATTTATAATACTTGTCTGATAGAATTGGGTGAATAAGGTCTGTATATGCAACTTTCCGAGTTAAAGTAAAAAAAATCGTATATTTTTAGCTTTTCCTAGCCAAAGGCTCAAAGAGCTAATGCTATGGCCATTTGTTCGTTGTGCGGTGTGCGTAAACTTTTTAGAATATGGGTCATAACTCAAAAAACCCGTGGCCAACTGACCTGGAATGGCGTGGATTCAGAAGACATGGCGGTAAAGCCACAAATATCACTAAAGTAAATAGTCACACATTCAAAATTCTCCGCCGCTACGGACTCCCCGCGAATTAACTGCCAAGCTACGGATCTGGAAAAAATCAATCATGTAATTTTGTAACACACACAAATGCCAAATAAACTCAAAATATATTAAACACAGTTTAATTTATAAATCGTAGTTACAGGATTTTTATAGCACTGCTCACAGTTACCCTCGTGTATGAAAAAATAGAATTTTGGTAAAGTGGGTTTGAGTGATCTTGGACCTTCATATACATGCATACACACGTACAGCCGATTGTAGACCCTATTTTCGATTTTGCCACCTATTGTTTTCATGTGATCAGGTCGATCTTTATATCTCAAAATAAGATAAATTTTATTCAATTTTAATCATAAAACAAGCTAGTTGTCTGTTAGAAGTTATATAAATGAGAAATTTTCATATACATATGTGATTATGAATACATGTTATCCCTTAAAGTCATGTCATCCTGTCCTGTATAATAATATTCCAACAACTTAATCATATCAAGATAATTTAGCACTGCAGAAACTTTTTAGAAATACAAATTAAATTAAAAAAAACACAGTTAGCTGTATCATTATGAAGAGAAACTTCTTGGTTTAAAGTAATACACAGGAAATCATACGATGACGTCATACTTACTTCGGAAGCATTAAATACAAGAGATCCTCGGCCTTTTTCTTTTGCTCTAGGTAGTCGGCCGTTCTTTCCTGTACCAGCGTCTCTAAGTTGTTGGCGTACTGCTCCATCCGGGACAGTAAATTGTCAAGGATATTGCCCTTATCCCCATCTCTGGAAACAGAACGTGACAAAGAGCATAAATTTTCAGTGGATTAAATCGTTTTTTTTTTTAATTTCTGATGCAAACAGTCTGAACAAAAATCAAAAGAACGTTTGATGTCACGTATGCACCATGCATCAATCCACAAAACAAATTGAAAACGTAACTCATGGATTATATGACAGACTTACTTGTTTAATTTTCTAATAATGGATTTCAGAGCCTGGAAGTCTGGCCGCTCCATTGGATCCTCCGCCCAACACCGCCTGATGACGTCAGCAAGTTCGTCACAAGGACAATCACACTCCTCTAACGACGGTCGAAAATAGGGTTTTATTCCATTCTTCACTTTTTCACAAACCTCTGTGAACGAGCAAACATCAGTTTAAAGTCACAATACTGCGTGTCACAGTATTTCAAAGCCTATAAATAAACTCTTCTGCGTTCAACTGCTAAATACAGTGACAATTATTTGACAAACACAGACTTAAAGGTCACTCTGTACTAGGCAACAGTTTATGAACTGTTTTAACCGTCTCTGAACCCCACTCCCAATGGAATGACTTATTTGGAGATGTACGTGCGTGATCGTGCTGTAATAACTATTTTCCGTGCTTGTTCTACACAGGACAGAAGCTGAAACTGTGGTAATTATTAGAAGTAAATGAGAAAAAGAAGATATACAGTGTTGTATAACAGCTCTGGGCCCCGGACCAAATCAATACATAATTTTTTTTACCCCCACAAGCTTCTGTCTGTCTTTGTGTAACCTTAGATTGTGATGTGTTTATATAATCAATTAATCAATATGCGGTCAATTTACTAAACAATGAACAGAACCTTAAAGACTGATCTGTAATATTTAAGAAAATCCTAATTTCCTAAGCAGTTTGTCATAATTTTTCCGTTTTGGTGCTAATAACTACAAAATTCCCAAGTTACAGCCACTGGTTTTGAGCTGAAGTAATCGGATTCAAAATTCTTAATGGATTCAGGCTATAAGTTACCTTTAGTTAGTTCTATTTTTGAGTAACCATATTACATGTAATGTATCACCAGCCACCAAAATAACATAATGATTGTGTAATTTACAAGTGTATCAAGTGATATCGAATTCGAAACCAAACCAAAACTTGAGGAGGAATGTTATGAAAGTGTTTCACTGAAACTTATCTTTCAGTTACCATGGCAACACCGGTCATTGAAATAAAAAAGAAGAAGTGAAAATTAAGAATCTAGGTGAAGTAAACCTGTGTGCCAAGATACTTTGAACTTAAACCAAAACTGAAGGAGTGGCGTTTTCAAAGCATTCACTAATTTCCTTTGCTTGATATTTTCATTAATCATGTCACCACAATTTATCAAAATCAAAAAAGATGGACAGAATTCTCTATCTCCGTGTAGTCTGCTTGTGTGCCAAGTTTAATTAAACCACATAAAAGCTGTTGTTCTGAAAGAACTCTAACGATACATGCATTTCCATTTTTAGTAGCTATTGCAACACCATTCTGATTCTTTGAAATAAAAAAAAGCCCTGATCCATTGAATTTTGTACCTTCGTAGTTTTCTTGAGCATCAAGTAATATTGAAATAACAAACACTTAACTATGCACAAACACTGTAGGAGGAGTTTAAAGAAATTTTGAATATTTTACGTAACCATGGCAACACTGTCAGCCAAAATCAAAAAACTAATATAGTATAAAGAATTATGTACCTTTGTATTGTTATTTATGCCAGGATATATTGAAAACATCAGTAACGGTTTTCAATTATCTGTAATTTTAGCCCTAAAAGACCCTGTTCTTATTTCAGGAGAGGTACCTCTTTTCTAGTTGGCATTACCCGTAAAATTAAAGAACTTATGAATATTAAACATTATAATCATGTTTCTGTATGTTACAAAAACATTTATATGCATAAAATTGATATAAAATCATCAGATACGAAGAACATGGCGAGATTAAATTTTGTACTGATTTATAAAAAAATCCTTAAATATGTCGCTTATCTTCAGATTTGTAACGATCTCTGCCCACTAACTAAAAGTTTTAAAATCCCTGTGGCATTTTTTTTTATGAGACAAGCAGTACCTGATGGTCCCACGTCAAAGTTACTGAGGTAGAACACCCCCATCCTGTACACGATCTCCTGACATATAATGGCGAAACTGTACACGTCTCCTTTCTGTGTCCCTTCCGGTGGTCTTTGGTGCATGCGCAATAATTCCGGTGCCGTCCAAAGGAAACCTTAAAGGTGAATTTAAGACATTTTTTTTTTTCATAAAACTATGGGGTAAACTGCATTTTAAAGATATTTTTATATGTAGGGGGTAGAATTTAATCAATATTTGGAGGAAATATTTTGGCAGCAAAAAATGTGTTACATAGCTCTTTTGTTCGTAAATTATCTTACTTCTGTAGTAAGCGTAAGAGCCCTCTTCTACATCTGGGTCGGGGGTCCTTAAGGCATGAAGTCCAAAGTCCGTGATTTTCAAAACAAATCTACCATCCACCACACAGTTCGTACTCTTAAGGTTACCATGGGAACGGATTTCACTACTATGGAGGTAGGACATACCCTGTAATTAATCAATACCGGTTAGTATATTTGAATGCCTTTCAGGAAAAATGTGTTCTGAACAAATATTCTTGTTTCCAATGTTCACTGACCCGAAGTATGTCTTGCATGAGAGAATATCGGAACATCCAGTCCAGTTTAATTTGTTCATTTTCTAGTACATCCTGCAAACTCCCTTTCTGGCAATACTCGGTAACAATACACATGTTGGGCGGATCAATACACGCCCCTAGGAATCGCACGATGTGGTCATTCTGCAAATCTTTAACCTATCATAAAGGTAAAATATCTCTGTTTGTGGTGTGCCTGTACAAAGCCAGTTTATACCATTTTACATCTTTGATAATATTAAGATTTATATTATTTTATTCCTTGCTAGTACTCACCCGTTTGACCGCCATTAACAATGGCTTATTGATGTTTATGCTACTCCGGTTAATTCTTTTGATCGCCACAATGGCACCCTGAAATGTAGAAATGCAATATGATTGATTTATAAAAACCTTTCCCTAAACCAAGATATTTAAATATACACTCATTAATACATGTATGACCAAGTTTAAATTCAAATGAAAATTTAAGCACTTATTGTACTTTTCTTACTCATGTACATTTTTGTCTTTATAATGTTAACAAAAGTGTGATTAACGTTCTTCTTGTTTTCGTTTTCCTCAAAATCTAACCATATCAACTGCCATTCTGTTTCCAAAGTTTAAACCTGTTTAATTAGCAACTTTTCATCAACTGTTGTCAGTTTCATCAATTGTTGTCAGAATCTAATCAAATCAACTGCTTTTGTTTCCATATGTTTAAATCTGTCTTAATTAGCAACTTTTCATCAATTGTTTGACAAAATTTGTAGTTGTCAGTTTAATGTAAGAAATTATCATTACCCTTACTTTGTGAAACGTAGCTATTTTGTACGAGACAGTAACATTTTTTTAAGGTTGTCAGTTTGTAAAAGGCAGTTATTATCAATTACAGTGAAGGATTCCGTTTCGCATTACGTCACAATCTTACGCTTTGTCGACAGATGTGCCCAGCTTTGACAATTCATGCCCCTGCTGTGGGATTTGCCAACTCATTTTATCAACATTGACGCGTAAAAAGTCTGTTGCACATGCAACCAAGCAGGGATAGATCTAAGAAGAAACTATCAGTCTTAAAGCTTGCGGTAAGGAGACGTGTACTATTCATCTATTCAATAAATAATTGATACATGTAGAAGTATCATGTTATTGGCAGTTTGTGATATATATCGTCATTTAGTTGCCAGTTTGTAAAAGAAACATGTACATATATATATCATGTTCGTGTCTGTTTGTGATAGATATCTATACATGTATTTGTGAAAGATATCTGTCATATTAATTGTCAGTGTCCGATACATTTAATGTAATTCCAGTTTGTGATAAATATCTATCATTTAATTGTCTGTTTGTAATAGATATCTGTCATGCAGTTGTCAGTTTGTGCTAGATACATGTATCTATCATGTAATTGTCAGTTTGTGTTAGATATTTATCATGAAGTTGTCAGCTTGTGCTATATATCTATTATGTAGTTGTCAGTTTGTGATAGTTATCTATCATTTAATTGTCAGTTTGTGCTAGATATCTATGATGTAGTTGTCAGTTTGTGCTAGATTTCTATCATGTAGTTGTCAGTTTGTGCTAGATATCTGTCATGTTATTGTCAGTTTGTGCTATATATCTGTAATGTAGTTGTCAATTTGTGCTAGATATCTATCATGTAGTTGTCAGTTTGTAATAGATATCTTTCATGTAATGGTCAGTTTGTGCTAGATATCTGTAATGTAGTTGTCAGTTTGTGCTAGTTATCTATCATGTAGTTGTCAATTTGTGCTAGATATCTATCATGTAATTGTCAGTGTGCAATAAATATCTATCATGTAATTGTCAGTTTGTGATAGATATCTATCATGTAATTGTCAGTTTGTGATAGATATCTGTCATGTAGTTGTCAGTTTGTGATAGACTGCGATGTAATTGTCAGTTTGTGATAGATATCTGTCATGTAGTTGTCAGTTTGTGCTAGATATATCTATGATGTAGTTGTCAGTTTGTGATAGATATCTATCATGTTGTTGTCAGTTTTTGCTAGATATCTATCATTTAATTTTCTGTTTGTGATAGATATCTAACATGTAATTTTCAGTTTTTGATAGATATCTATCATGTAATTGTCAGTTTGTGAAAGATATCTGTCATGTAGTTGTCAGTTTGTGATAGACTGTCATGTAATTGTCTGTTTGTGAAAGATATCTTTCATGTAATTGTCTGTTTGTACTAGATATCTGTCATGTAGTTGTCAGTTTGTGCTTAATATCTATGATGTAGTTGTCAGTTTGTGCTAGATTTCTATCATGTAGTTGTCAGTTTGTACTAGATATCTATCATGTAATTGTCAGTTTGTGATATATATCTGTCATGCAGTTGTCAGTTTGTGATAGATATCTGTCATGTAATTGTCAGTTTATGATATATATCTGTCATGTAGTTGTCAGTTTGTGATAGATATCTGTCATGTAATTTTCAGTTGTTTTTTTTTTTTTATTTCAAAGATATCTAACATGTAGTTTTTTTTGGCACATAATTTGAAGCATTCAAGCATAGTTATGTTATTGTGTATCATTTATATGTAATATATTCATGAGTTTTCTACCCGGTAGTGGCCCATTTTTTATGAGCTATCCCGTTGTTGCATTTGAAAAAATACCAACATGTACATGTAGTCCTATAACCGTCCGTTTACTATACAAGTATAGTTAGCTTTTTAAAAAATTATGTTTTTAGTCCTAACGGAGAAGACTAGCTTTTTCCTATAAGCTTTTCTTGTAAACATATAGTCCTTTTTGCTTGATATCTACTACATGTACAACCCTATGGAAACCGGTTTTTGCCAGAAACCCACCTTATAGTATCCAGTTTTTGTGTACAGTTGTCGCTGGGCCACGTCACTGAGATGGACAGCTATCGTGTCGCCAGAACAGTCGCTAGTCACCGAGGTCCGCTGTAACGATAATCAACTAAAATGCAGGGAAAACAAATCAAACAAATCAAATATCAGAGGAGGCGTCTCTTTACCTCAATCTACATACAGTTTGAAAATTGTACGAATCTATTTAACATAAACTCTCTCTCTCTCTCTCTCTCTCTCTCAAATGAATGAAACTCTAAACTTTGCTATTTTTTATTGATTAAATACTTTGTACATGAAAAATAATACCAAAATATGATTATGTTTAGTAACTAGATAGTTTCCTCTATTTAGAGACGTAGTTAATTTAGGAATGTACTCAATAGGAACACTATAGTGAGTAACACGAGGTATTTTTACGTTGTCAGTATATATACTAAATGAATTTTTTAAGATACTATTCAAGAGGTACATGTAAACTTGCCAATGTTAAAATCCCTAAAAGATATATATGGTGCTTCATACACATTAAAAATCTAAAAATATACAGTCATTTATTTGATATGCCTCTCTACATATGTACGATGGGTATTTTGTTAAAAAATCTGTATTTTCAAATTCTAAATAAATTATTGCTGATTAATTTTCATAGTATGCTAATTGTAATAAACATAGATTTTAAGTATTCCAATTAAACTACTTGTAAAACATATGTATGGTTACATGTATCTTGACATGTTGATCTAAAGGAAACGCACAGACAAAATAATCACAAACATGGAAGACAAGCAACTGAGGGACTCAATAATACAGGCATCACAATATAGCTCTTAGACTATTAGAGGGAACTGGTATGAGCAAATATTCCACGAAAAGGATTGGCAACAGGTAGCACATACTTAGCACTTTGTATTTAAAAATGAGCATGATAAGAAATAAACTGATGATATCCCGAACAAGATTCGGAATTATTAAACTGGCAAACATTGAGCACGAATATCATACTGTCATATATATAATGTCTATACACGTGTTTATGTTAATATGTAAGTCTTTATTTTCAAAATAAGTTTTTCCTTGTGGTGATCAGAACCATTGTAATTCATAGCAATATTATGCGATGGTGTCAAGGGGAATAACTCCAGTCACAGAGGACTCATTGACACTGCTTCCAGAGTTATCATCCGTGTTATCATCCGGGAACTCAATCCTTATGGCACGTGACACACACGAAGGGACAGCCATTCTACTCTCTTTCTTCAGCCTCTGTCCTCGGTGCACCCAACATAAAAACTGGCGCGTAGCCATCAGCCTCAATTTACTGAAAATATAGAACGTCATTAACGATGCTGGATCGGCACTGGGTTGATCCAGGACATTTCAATGAATATTCTAGACAATCAGCATTAATTACTTAGATTTGGGTTAGACAAAACGTAAGCAAGACAATCTCATAGGAATCACAGCAGTTTAACGAACACATATATATTTTTTGGAAATAAACTTAACTTTTCAAGAATTCGAGTTCAAAAAATATTACAAGAGAAAAAAAAACTTACCAAGCTGTTAGCTTGACGGGGGCAACGCCTCTCTGTCGACGAATGAGCATCACGTGAATGAAAACAGCCAATAGGACATCACGATTCAAAACAACATCTCGAAATTCTTTGTTTGATGTAATGCATGTTCCACCCTCTTGTAATATTCCATAGAGCTCTAGCTGTCTGCAGCACACCCGCTTTGTGGGATTCTCTGCAGCCTCGCACTGTCCGCACTGGCACCAGTCCAGCTCATGCGCATCTGACCGTTCTATCAGCACGCGCCCTTCTGAGCATACCTCTCCATTTGTCGTCTGTGGAGGAAACAGGGCTGCCATGGTATTTTAGTTTAACGTTTGTAATATATCGTTATAATTACCACGAATAACGCTCTATATCATCTTATACCTTAACATTCTACGATATTAATCAACCTCTCCTTTGACATCAATGTCACATACCATATAGAAAATCACTAAAATTCGTAATTCATAAAAAAAAAAATAAGAGGGATAACATAAATCATATGCTATTCCATTTGAAAAACAACTACGAATAAAGACTCTCAGGCAGTTTCAAAATAAAACAAAGTGATAAAGCTTTAAAATCTCATTGTTAATCATTTAAACAACCTGCACTTTTATTCGAATATGACTTAAGAAAAAAAAGTTTCACAAAAATTTTTATAATGAAATTTTTCAGTTGTCTATTCAGAAAATTAAAGTTCTATATCGTGGACAAAAATTTCTGTTTGCAATTTTAGAATAACTTTAACTGTTGACCTACCCTGGTCAGACTGAGGTTGCTGCCCTGACGCCTCATTTTTCGATCGTTCTCCATCGTGCCGAACATAATGTCGTCCCAGCGCACGCGCCAATTCATCTCCGCCAACTCTGCTTCAAGTTTTATATGTCTGAAAGTAAAATAAAAAAAAATTATAGAGTAGTTCAAGAACTACATGTTATTTATACTAAATTAATATCACATTTTCTAATAAATATTGGCTCAAAAAGAAAACAACTTTGAAAGGGATCTGTGGACCCAAAAAAGACCTTACTTTTACGTTTAAAATAAAACAAAATGCAAGGGACAAAGCCATAAAGGTCAAGTAGAATTTGAGGAACCTAGAAGTTCACGTTCTCCAATGATCTGAAGATACACATATATAAGAAAACCACTGAACTGAAAGATAGTCTTAAAGAAAAACTAAATCAGTCCCTAGGCGATTCAACATTGTGCGTACTTAACAAGGGACTGTGTTTCAGCGCATGTGCAAGTTCTTAAACCTTGTGACTTTTTAATTTAATTACGATGTAGCATTTAAGCTTCCACGCATCTTCAAGCCTCTCTCAATCGGTGCAAATAAGACACACGAAAGCACATTGTAAATCTTAATTATCTATTAATTACTTCGTTGTGTGATTTTTGAACAATGTAAGAAGAGATACCAAATCTTAATACCAAACTAAGAAAAACAGAATTTTCAAACATAATTTTAAATGCCACATGTATATTTCGAAGTAGAATTAATAGTCTCTTCCAGTATAATGCGGTCATACCTGATGATGATCTTATAGTGTTAATGCTTGAAATTCGCCTTAAACATTGAGACCAGGCAAGTACAGGCAGTATCGTTGTTTTTAAATGGAGGTGAGGGGGGGGGGGGGGGGGGGGGGGGTCAGGAAACGAAAACTGACACAGTGACTTTATAAGGGTAAATTGGTCACTCTCGAAAATCCAGTTTCTGAGGGGTACGGGGATAGCCTCTGAACTGTTCCGTATAGCAAGGGCTCTGACTGGGTGTCCACCTTACTGCCGTTATTTGCGTGTAATAAACACTAAACTCTGACAATAAAACAATTAATTTAATATTAACAAATTAAGCATTTTTATGAAGCCGTACAAAACACGTCACTTTAACTGAAAACGAAATTTATGACCCTCATCATTGATTTACGGCCTTCTGAATATATTTCCATTCTAGGACACAGACACAGTCTTTCGATTTTAAATATCGCGTTTTCTTCCTTTTCTTGACCCCGATCATTCTTATGAGTTTCTCTAATAAAATCATTTCCCAATTTTGTTTTGATTTGATAGGAGTAAGCTGGAATATTAAATTAGGATTGACAAAATAATTCCTCGTAATGAACGACGTCCGACAGCTTATGGCCTTTATTTTCTCCTCTTACAAAAATCAGACAATCTCGGCTTTAATCCACTTTCAAAAATGCGCAGTCACATTTAATGTGAAAAATAGCACTCCAAATAAACCAGATCGTTCTTGATAAAAAGACAACAAGACGAGTTATTTTCTGATTTGGGAATTTTATAACTTGGATAAATATAGCTTTCAGTACCTTGTGGGTTTTTTTTTCTAAATAAAGAATATACGCTTTCATTTTATAAAAAAACATCCCTGAAAACCATCTTCAGGAAAAATACAGTACATCCACAAATCAAATGGGACATAAGTAGTAACTAAGTCCAGTATAATCACGATAATATCTCGATATTAATTGTTTTTCCACATAGAGAAAAAATGATGAATGATAAGTTTTTAAATAAAAATTCATCATAATCAAGGAACTCGTTTGTGAACACGAACCAGGCTGATGGTATTTTTACTCAAGCCCTAGAGGGGCTTGAGTTATCTAAAACGATGCTAGGTCATCGAATTACTCAGTTTAAGATTACAAAAATATATTATTTTTGTAGATAAAAATATTTCTAGAAACAAAAATGAAGCTTATCTTGAAAACGTCTGTATATTCAAAGATATTAAGTGTTAAATAGCGGATTATTTTCTATGGCGAATGAACAGTGAGTGAAGCGTCGCAGCCGCAACAGTTTCTATACAGAGATTTCACACTTTCCTTTGCGTATGAATCTCAGGTAACTTTTTACAGTCGCCGACAAAGCATCCTTGGACGAGTCCACTGCAGACTCTGAAAGGTGACGCAGGTTACCCCATCGTTAACAAATTCTACAATGCATGGCCAGAAAATGTATGGCTGTACCCCCCAACTGAAATTGCTTTTCACGGGCCTGCAA
>PRKT01000092.1:468660-514269 GCA_003671525.1 Saccostrea glomerata | reverse complement strand
TTTTGTAGATAAAAATATTTCTAGAAACAAAAATGAAGCTTATCTTGAAAACGTCTGTATATTCAAAGATATTAAGTGTTAAATAGCGGATTATTTTCTATGGCGAATGAACAATGAGTGAAGCGTCGCAGCCGCAACAGTTTCTATACAGAGATTTCACGCTTTCCTTTGCGTATGAATCTCAGGTAACTTTTTACAGTCGCCGACAAAGCATCCTTGGACGAGTCCACTGCAGACTCTGAAAGGTGACGCAGGTTACCCCATCGTTAACAAATTCTACAATGCATGGCCAGAAAATGTATGGCTGTACCCCCCAACTGAAATTGCTTTTCACGGGCCTGCAAATGATGTGTAATTTGAGAGACAGTAAAATAAAAGCACAAAATCAATGTTAAATTCTCGTATTAAGCTTTGGTACCGGAAATTATATACTTCTTTTGGTTCGTACCGAATATGCATTGGACATGCCGCTTAGATAGATGAACCCCATCGTCTCAAGCCACGGTCCGAAGTAGGAGAGGATCGTACATTTTGTCCGTGGTTTGCAACGATGGATGAACCCGTAGTCACGTAAATTTTTTAGAGCCTGGAGCCCCCCCTCCCTTTCACTTTGAAAAACTTTTCTACAGGCTTTTAGCAAGCTATCTTAATTGATGTATGTATTGAATGAGATGTACGTCATTAAGCATATAGTATATATAGTTTGAAGTACATGTATACTAAATGTCTACATAAAATATTTCATTAAGAAACAGAAACGTTACTATGCTCTATAAAATATTCCTGAAAGTGTGTCACGTAAATTCATCTTAAAAAGAAATTAAGTACGATTAATAATGTTGTTTCATGTATACAGTCATGTTGTTTATTCAACAGAGGATTGAACTCAATATATACACTGTAGCTCTCATCTTAAAACCATTTTAGGATATAATGATACTTCCTATCTGACTTTCTACAGCTTGAGTATTTCTGACGTTTTGTCAGTATATACTTGTTAAATTAAATATTACCTTCCTTTAAGACAAGGGTCGTGTTTCTCTATAGATTGTGTTTAAGTTTCCTATGTAACCTACCTGTAAATAAAGAAAGCAGCCACCAGGACGATAACAAGCAGAGTACCCAGAACGATGATCACTATACCGTACTCCGGGAAAGGCTCTGAAATCAACAGCACAGGCTATTTTACAAAAGTTTTAACTTCGTTATTTTATGCTTTTGTAAGAAATTCCATAAGAGAATTCAACTGAGTGACAATATACATGTAAATATACGGAAAAATGTGTTATAATTTTATTAAAGGATGATGAACAATTATATATTATAAAACAATTTAATTTAAATTCTCAAAGTTAAATACAACTTCTCCAAATTCTTAGTTTACTTATTGTTCTGTAAATATTCATTATTCTACTAATTAGATAAATGAATTATTTTTCATATTAAAAAAAGCTGTACTTTCAGGTGGGCATTTGGCGCCATCAAATCCACACTTGGGTGTATCCGGGGGCGCGGACTTCCGGTTCCCCGCCCAGTGTATTTTCTTCTCACGGACTGGCATATATTTCTTGTCTTTACCAAAATAATTAGCAACCACCTGTAAGAAATTAACAAATCTTAACGTCCTTCAAATATCAAGAAGCACTAATAAGACATCTTAGTTTCACAAAGAAAAATCATTTTTATGATTTAACCGAAAAATTTAAGCATTAAATTGGAAACATTTTGATGTCTCTTTAAAACATTTCAAGTTGCTTGTTCATAAAAGGGTTATTTCCAAAAATGGTTTAAATGTTCATTAGAATTGGAAATCCAATGTCATTAAAATCATGCAAAATACTTTTTTTTTCAATCGAAAAGGTTTTTAGAGTATAAAAAAAAGATTTTTGGAATTGGGAATTTGAATGTATTTCACGTCGGGCTCGGTATACCTCAAATTTTCCAGTCGTCGGGTTCATATCCAGAAGAGAATAGTCGGCATTTCTGTCGCCGTTAACATCGATGCTGACAGTTCCGGTGATGCCTATACAACAGAGTTACTTTATATTACATTTTAGAATTCCACTACAATAGAATTCATAATTGATACTAACTCAAACAAAGAGCCATGGGAAAAACATAAGTATTATTTAATGCAAATTTTTCTTTTTCCATGTAAATTCATCGCTCAAGTAATTCTATAATCAATAGTTCAATGCTTATTTTATGCATATTATGAAATCTTTATCAGGTTTATAATGATGCAAAGACATCTTTCAAATTGATATTTAATACATTTACCCCCGATCGACCAAGATCGATACAATTTAATACAATTTACAGAGAACAACATGCGTCGTAATTGTTGTAAGAAGGCTCACCTTCAAATGTTCTGTTCCACATCCGGTGGGTGATTTCTGTGCCATTTGTAATGGAGCGGTTGTTGGCGAGAGTCTCGTTAAGGGCGAGAGCATAAAGTATCACAGCGTCGTGGAAAGCACCTACAAAACTGTTCACCTACAAAGACATGACATATAATCAATTACAAACGATATTTTCAAACTTTTGAAATGATTATAAATTATACTCCAATACATTTTAATTATACCAAGGGTATTTATTAAGATTTGAAATTAAACAATATCTTCACCAACATCTCTAACAAAAAAGTATAGAAAATGTTGGTCTTTCACTATCAAAATGATTAGCAGTTTTCTACTGCTGGAGAATAATTTCCCATCAGATATACACAAATAAATGTGCTAAAGCTAAATAGACAAGTCTGTGTCTAACTGATTCTTCCTCACTTTAATCCACAAAACATTTCTTAATGATAAAATATGATATTAATGTAAGTCTTTTCCATTTTGTAAAGAATTGTATGTAGACACAAGATAATGACGTCACAAACCTCGTCCTCGCCGTAGGTGAAGCTGTCGTTTCCGGCCCGCTTTTTGACTTCCTCGGAGAAGCCTCGGTAGGCAGGACTCGTGGGTTTCCGTAGTGTTACCGTCATCAGGGCCTCGTAAGCTTTCCGTGCCTTCTGGTTCCGCTCCGGCGTGTCGTTCTCTCTGTACCAGGGTTTCTCACTGTCCTCCTTACTGTATTTACAAAAAATATCTCCTTAAGAGTTCATTTTCAAAAACTTTGCAAAAGATTTTGCTACATCAGTATGAAATTCTATTTTATGAAATTTTAATACTGTATTACGATGCAGTTTCAAGCATCTTTTCAAATGGAAAACCTTGAAATATTTTCATTGACGATACTATGGTTTAAGTTACAGACGGATACGGAAGATCCTTGGAGCACGCCCATTTCTCATCATATGATATGAAAAGTAGGTGTCATTAAAGCACAAATGGGCTATTCGGCAGTATGCCTCAAGTTTTTTCAGTATACATATTCTTCCTTCAAGTATACTACATTGATCTCTGAGTAGCCAAATAGGAAAGTTATATGGTTATTGTACAAGAAATCGATGCCTCTATGATGATTTTAGCAGGTTACTTTCTAGGCTTATTGCATCGAGTCTGTATTCTTGTCATTAAGGAAACTGGTGCTCTAATCTACATTTTATCATTAGGTAATGATTTTATCTATTTCTGTACGTCTTTACCGTTTCTGTAATCGAGAACAGTAATTCAAGGTCTGTTCATGTAGTATTGGTTTATAGTAATCTGTATGTTCTTAGACTAGTAATGTAACTTGACATTTCATGGGTGCAGTGTTTCGGTCTGAATGAAACACATCTACATGTAGCTCTACATATACAGTAATATTTTGACTCCATGTGAAGTAATTCTGTAGGTTTATACCATATTTCATCCTCTGAGTGTGGCTGTAGGTGTAAAATGGCTGTACATTAATTCTGTCTCTGAATTCTTTACCTACCTGCTGAACAGATCTATGTTGAGGAAGACATATTCTCCATTGTCAAAGTTGAGTTCGTTGGCTTTTATCATGATGTCCCTGACGGAATCCGCCGAGGCACAAAGCACCACAACTGAAAGAGAAGATACCAAGCGTCAGGTACAGGTTCTATGGGAAATAATGTATTGGAGACCAGATAGGGGGTCAGTTTCCAAGACCATAAACAGCGAACAGACTTACGTCAAAATTTTCAAATGAATAGAATTTTTGAAATAATTTTGATAATCAGACATAATTTTCATCATGTGTTTGTATTTGAGTGCTAGTAATGGTTTTTTATACACGTGAATGAAAAATAAAGTAAAATGTTTGGACTCAAGTTTATGGTCAAGGAACCAAAAAAAGATGTTGGATCGCGTAAGTCATAGTAGTCTTTTACAAGTATATGAGTATAAATCAATTCAAATAGCTATATTTTGATTCATCATTATAAGTTCAAGACAGAAATAGGCATAGATTCAGTGTTGTTTGGACACAAATACACAAAGTAAAGAGGCCTATTTATGAACAAATGCCTTGCTAGGTAAAAAGGCTCCTGACAGTTATACTAAGATAAGTCAACCAATCATAGCAAAGAAACCCAGTTTTGACAGGAATGTCACGAATAGTCTTAAAAAGTAACTGATATAAAAATTACAAAGTACATATATGAACTCCGCGTAATGCATCACTCGGTGATCGTATCGATACATGCAATACATGTATGTCACTGATACGATGGTGCTGTGATTTCTTACGTATACATGACGCAAGCAAAAATTATTGATGGAAAATGTGCTGGCGTCACTGTCCAGAATATTGTGATGTTAATTGACAATACAATATAAGTATCTGGCAAGATTGTCACTGTTTGATACACTGCCCTTGTCATTCTACAGTATCTTATATTGCCTCACTTTTTCACTTGCCAGGGCTCTTATTTTTTTGGTAAATGAAGACGCATTACTGTCATACATAGATTGACCAGAATTATACTGTCTAATGTGTAATCAGGCAGAAATCTGTGTATATATTATTGTTATCTACAGTAACTTCTTCTTAAGTTTGTTTGGTCACGCATTCATTCAATAAATAACCACCGCCTCCATGTTTGTCGTCTGCGTCGTCACACGGAGGGATATTTTACCGGTCATCGACTTTGCCAAAATCTCCCTCTCATCACGGAAGATTAATAATACAAACAATGATACTCTGTGTATAAAATATAATCCACTGTACATCAGTTACACGGTGTTTTCTCTTGTCGCAGCATTAGCGGGTGACAGTTTAAATTATCTAAAAGCATGCGTCATCAATCACCACACGTCACATCCGGAAAATGACCCCAAAGGATATAAACTGTCAGCGAACTAAAATACAGAACTATTTAATTATAAAAGGAAGACACACTTGGATCTAGTGCCTCAATCTGTGGTTAGGTACTTGCTGATTTGTCAATTGAGTCGTTTGATTTAGTTCTTAATGAGAATATATCGTTAAGTTCTAAATGATCTTACGAGTCTTTCTAGTTACATCTCGGACACAGGGGATTGTACTGTACTAAAATAAACTTCATTCCTCGTAGATTTTAAATTGAATTAAATGTTATCAATCAAATTGCATAATGCCCAAAAACATGGCATTTAAATGTTATTTGGATGCTCATAGATCTTTCCAGATTCCTTTAAATGGTTCTAATGTGTTTAACTATACATGTAATAGTTATGAGTAGATTTTTAAGAAAAAAAAACTTCATTAAATGTCTTTCCCTCTTAATCCTTTATCTGTCTACGAGTTGGCTTGAAAGTATGGTAAGTGAACTCCTCGGGGATTGACATTGTGTAGCTTTCCTATACTCAAGCAGATGATCGTCATCAATTTTTGAAACATAAAATGGTTCGGTGTTAGTGTCATTGTGTTCTATTTCGGACTTTATGGGATTCAGTCGCACGACCGACCCGTATTTGATTAAAGATGAAAATTTATAACTTCTTAGTGTGAAGAACAAGACTTAAATGTTGGGTGGTATCGTATCCCTCCCTCGTTGACGTGCAGTTATCGTCGGCAGACGAGAATTGTAACACACATACGTTTTGTATTAACACGATACACAGCCTCACACGTATTATCTGACAGTACGTCTTTGTCTGTGATTAATTCATAGAATTACTGTCTAGTTTAATTTTCTTATATTTCTCTGAGTTTTTTCTCTTTCACACGTTTATGCCAATAATCAAACGTAGCACTTTCGCTTGTAAAGATTACTATTTATTTGAACAGAATACAATTAATGTATTCCTTTAATTTCATACCCCGTGTTTTAAAATCTTATTTTTCAAACTTCACTTTGGAGAAAGAATTGAACAAGTAGTCTCACCTGGGAGTAGGTGTTTTCCTACTGATAGTGGAATAGAAAATTACATCTGGTCTTTAATGTAAAAAAATCTTCCTTTGTTTGCCTTTAACAGAATTACATGTACATGTAGATACGTTATTGTTTTCTACTTTGTACCTCATTTTTAGTAAAATGAAACCAAAACTCTGGATATAAAACACTAAACATACTAGTATTTTATTTTGACCTACTATTTAAACACCTTCCAACAAATTTTTTTAAAAGTTAAATCTGATGAATGGAATCACATGTACACGCATGTATTTTGTTCAATAAACCAAGATTTGTTAAAATCAGATGAAAATAATTGTGGAGTCACGTATTCAAAAAATCTTGATAGCAAAAAAGTTCATTATACATCATCATGTACGGTTTGGCGTAGTCTTCATACTAGTGTGTTTCAATCCTTTTTAAAATCTCAACAAATAGATCAATGGACGATGAATACTCTATCATGGTAAAACAATCCTCTGTTTGTCAGTTTATTCCATGTTACATAATTTCAAAAACAAGAAAGAGCATCTTTCTCTGCCAACGACTACCAAACATAAACTGCCATCGAGCGAAGTCTTTTAAAGAAAATTGAATATCTTCTCTCAATATAAAATAGTTCTTTGTGGAATGGCACGTTCGGATAATGAAGATGACTGATAAAAACTAAACTGATTACATCAAAATGATATAATATTTTGCCTTAGATTTTCATACTTTTTATGTATTTGTTTAATTCCGTTGACATACTTCTTCCGTAATTGCATCTCTAAGCACACAACAGTTCTAAGGATAGTGACTGGAAAACAGATTTGATGATGGATTCGGCATTGTTATGAAATATTTTCCTCTCATTTAACAATTGAGAAGATTCAGTCGATGATAATCGATTCAATTGTAGATTCTGAAGAGTCGTATAAACCCAGGGTCGATTATTGAAAACTTCACATAATGAGCGCAAGAGACAATTACAATAGTCTTTGCCGGAAATGGCTCGTGTTAGTCGTCTTTTTTCGGGTAGCGAGGATGTCATTTCCTGGTGGCCGCGTGGGTTGTTAAGTGTCGCCATGCAGTGCGGTCCTGATATTAGAGACCCGCACTAATGGCTCCTAATGGCATCTGAGAGTCTTCAGAAATATAAGCATTATTTTAATGAAATCTTTTCAAACTTCAGATATGCAACGTAATTACAAAGACTGAGTCTTAAAAAAGAGCAAAAGAGTATACTGTGTGTGAACAAGGATCTATTTCTTCAAACTATTACAACTTGTTGATTGCTTTGACCCACCAAATACAAATAATTACAATTAGACACGAATATCATTCAACTTCAGTTTGCCAATTTGTGTATTTAGTGGTGCAGGTTAATTCTAGGCATCAAAGGCAACAAGACTTCGTACTTTGAACAGAAAACATTAAAGTGGACTGTAAATACGAGAATTTGTTTGACGAACAATAATAATTTAATTTATTGCATGAAAGAATCAACAGTTCTCTTTGATAAGAAAGATTCTCGATATATTCCCCTATTGCAATGTGCTGCTTGTTAGAGCGTGGTTATGAGGTAACATTTGACTAGAAGTTATGCATACGTATATGCACAAGTGATCGAATTACACATCAAAATGTTAACCGTAAATGTCCTAATGGGCACATAACCCACAAATGGAAACTTTAAAAAAAAAAAATAGCTTCTTAAAAGGACTTTGTCATGTCTCTACCCTCCCCCATGACCATTCTCTAACATATATTGACTATTTCCTGAAGTTAGAATAATTTCAATATATATGAAGGTAACAACATCTGTTTTTTCATTAACCTTTGTTCCAGAAAAGCCCTAATAAAAAACTATAGTTAATTAACTATAGTTTATTATAATAAACTATAATTAACTATAGTAAATCAATGTGTCAAAGTTATCATTATAGTAAATCAAAGTTTTCAAAGTGATCACTATAGTGTCATAGTTATCACTATAGTCATTCAAAGTTATCACTATAGTAAATAAAAGTTTCCATAGTTATCACCATTATAGTAAATCAAAGTTTCCATAGTTATCACCATGGTAAATCAAAGTTTTCATAGTTATCACTTTAGTAAATCAAAGTGTGAAAGTTTAAGTAAATCAAAGTTTTTTATAGTGTCTAAGTTCTCGCTATAGTAAATCAAAGTTTTCATAGTGTCAAAGTTATCATTAACTATAATATTTTCTGTTAGGGAGGTTACTATTAGGATTTTAAAAACGGTGTGGCCTTGACCCTACCATGCCTAAGACTGATGACAGACCTCGTAATCTTTGCGTTAAGTTAGAACTCTCAATGCTTCTCCGAAGTATGAAATGTACATTCATAGATCTTCAAAGAATTTATATATATGAAAAAAAAATAAATGTGACCTTCACATTGTCTAATGATCTTTGCTTAGGGTCATGACATATAATATATCTAATGAGTATTGCGGGCATGTGAAGCAATACATTTCTTCGGGACATGTTTTCCTTTTAAGCTCATAGATCCTTTGATAGAACCATCTCAACAGGATTCCTTTGTATAATTGTCAAGGCCATGTTTGGCTCTTAGGGTATCCTGAAAATTTCAGCATTTTCACTGGAAAAAAAATGGATAAGAATGAATAGAGAAAAGTCTTATCCTCCGCCAACAGCAGTTTATCTTAATACACAATAATCACCATAAAAACAGGATAGGGCATATCAGTGTACGGCGAAGAAGACCTATATAAGCTGCTTAATTAGCGTACCCATAAATCTGTTTATTGTCAAACTTTTAATGGACATCTTATCACAATCCGACAAAATACCTCTTTGTTTCATTCGGAGACGTCATTTTAATATGGCCGCTAATGCAATGCGTGATGACTCTTTTCTGTTCCGATTCTTAGTATAAATCGGTTTGAGGAATCTGATTTAGAGATTTTATGGTATAATCTGTGCATCAGATGATGGTTTTATATCAAGAGGAAATAGCGGTAATTCGCCGCCAAATCGCCAGGGCAGGACAATGGCGGCTTAATGTAACAGAAGACAAGCTCATATACTTTTATTAAAAGGCCATTTTGTCATATACAAAAGACCTATGCTGAACATTCAATTACTTATTCTTTGAGCTAGAGGAGCTTACTTTAGGTTGAATATAAGGCTAAACATATGAAGAGCAACCATTAAATTGATTTTATAATTCTGTCTTTTAATTATCTATTCGCTTCAAGCACGTGAAATTTCCAAAGAGCCATAAATCAGAAACATTTAGTTTACTTTATTTCAGTTCAAGAAGAAACTTGTTAAAATATTTATCAATAAACAGTTCTTCCGACTGAATGATAATTCAAACTTTTAATAAAATATTTAGCTTTGTTTTAATCCATATTGTCGGTTTCCTTAATTACGTTTACCCGTGGCAGTCGAGTTTTTTTTAATTGATGATTTATTATTATAGCAAATTTATAAGAAACTCGATCAAGGGAAAGACGAAATAGAATTAACTTTAGATTATTTTTGCATCTTTTTTTTAAAAAAAGAATAAGATATCATCAAGGAGAAACTTCAAGCCAATATCAAGTCTTAATGACACAGTGTAAATGTAATAATATTGTAGTAATTGAAACAATCACAGATAAACATTAAAACATGTATTTTTGTGAAACTTATGGTGCCAAGGTAAAGACAACAGCTAATGCAGTCTCTTTTATGTACTTACTGCGGGTATTTGCGGAAGCTTCCTCAAGCAGGGATCGTATTTTATAAGAGCTTTTTACTCCCTCATCAAACATTTTATACCAAGGTTCGGATGCATTACTTTTAAATCTGTGAAAAATAGCTTCCATAGTGAAAAATTCCGTGCTTTTACTCCTTTCTCGGTTAACGACATTGTTATGAAACAAGAGACCGACGGTGGTCCAGTTAAACGTTTGGATGACTTCAAACACTACTTCCGCCATCTTTCCGTACGTCGTCAACATACGGGTAAGTAGTTTGTATTCGTTCTTTTTGTCGGAAAATGCCTGGACAAAAGCCCCGGCGGATATGACAGGGATGTTCCAGTAGGGGGAGAAGCGGGCGACGGGGGCCACGGCGAAATCACAGCAGGGTCCCAGGTACACATCTACCTCCTTCTCCACGTAAAGGTCAATGGCCCGTAACGGACCCATCGTCTCCGAGCACTCGTCATCTCGGTAGTTAATGATAATGTTATGGTCTGGGAGGTACTGACCAATTTCTACTTTCTTCACGGCTATTTCTATGGCCGGTAGAACCTTATGCTTCACAAAAGGGAACTTGCCTTCTCCGGGAAGAAGCACCGCTAATTTGACCGTGTTGTTGATTCCCTTGGAGCAATGCAGTGTATAAATACCCGTCAGAATAAGGAGTCCACGTGAAAGTATCATGCTGATATGGACACTGTTCTTATGCCATCATCAGCATTCATCTGTCATTAACAAAGTCTAGGAAGGAAAAAAGCCTTTCCTTGTAGTTTAAGTCCCGCTATTTAAATTCGGTTTCATCTCCCTCTATACGCATAATTATAGGATTTAAGTATACAATAGTGACCATACTTAGAATTCACACACCCAAACTCCTGCAAGCAGCTGTTGAATAATGCAACAATGAATTGTAATAGACAAACACTGAGGTGATTATGACAGTCAGGTCTCTATGACGTTTGGTCAGAATGAAGTGCAGAGCTTAAAAAATACCATCACGCTCCGGCATTGATTTCGATATAGGACTTGCTCAATTAGCGACTGTCCACTCAGTAAGGAGACAACACTGAACAGAAGTAAGCAGCCCTCGAACAAAGTAGCCGGGATAATCATCATAGCGTGTTTGTTATTCCTGTTATAAGCTCCAGTTGTTCCCTTCAATGACTAGTGAACACATAATAGTCAAGTGCGACTATCTGTTGAGACAACTTCACAATGCGTTAGCACGCGCCCATTGTATTGCAGTCTTCATTTATTTTTACGACTTATTTTTCTATAATGCGTAAAATAAATCTTATTGTATACATGGGTTCCTATCAACCAGGGGAAATTCCGATGACTGGAGTTTGTCTCGTCTTTCCTTTCCTCTTCCTTGATGCTGCATTAATTACTGTTGTATTGTCACCCACGATAAGTTTATTTGATGCTGTGTGTGTACACAGCAAATTAATCTCGAATAATTCTTTTTATTTAAATGCACAATTTTTAAAACCAATTTAAAGCAGGAAAACGTCAAATCTGTTTTTCCACGACAAAGAAATAATTAGGAATTAACACTATCACAAAAACAACAACTAAATCAAGAAAATACAGCTGCATGTATTTTTACGTCATTAAGAAATAACTATCTGAAAATTGTATAAAACGTACATTTGTTAATTTTTTCTACAGGTTCTAGAGGAAACAGATTTTAAACGATACATATATTTTCAGAGATCGACTACAATTATAAAAATCGATTATACTTTATAGCTGAAACTATATGTTATTATCTCTTATTTATGTGACAGTTTATGAGAAAGGTAATCTAAAAAAAAAATAGCATCAAAGTAATCATTTAATTAAAATTCCAGATAAATGAGGAATATACAGTCTACATTTGGCATCTTCCATTATACCCTTTATTGTTCGCCTTTTAATGTGTGGAATCAGATCTCGTGATAAGCAAATGAATTCTGTCACCGATGTATATTACTCTGGTTTAAGATGACGTGACATTCTTAGACAATTGTCTTGTTAAGCAATTCTTTGTACAAATTCATCAATAAAATTCTGATTGAATCTTAGTCCTAAGAGCGTTTACCGGAAGCCTCTACTTCAACAAAAAGTGGCAAGAGAATGGCTTACAAAAATATCATGCCGCAATAGTCAGACAATAATACTAAACGTGTTCTATTTCAGTAAAAAAACCCAACGAATTTTCTGCTGAATGGCCCTTATTCTTTCGAAAGAGAACTTGCGAGATCTCGTGTTTTCCTTTGATGATGCAATACAAATAGCTGCTGGTACCTCTCATTCTGAGGCTTGTAGATGCGCTCACAATTCAAATAACAGTTTTTGTAACAGCTTTTTCGTCAATATTTCAAAGAAATAAAAAAGTGTTTGATACTTGATCATCTAATGTATAAACATAAATAAATTAGTTTAATGTCCCCCTTAAATGATGTTCACCAGAATACTTCACATGTAAATCGATGATATTGGGGGAGAACTCGTGTATTTTAAATGTAGTTAGATAGATTAAAAGTTTGATCTTTTATTAAAATACCACCAGGTAATAGAAAGTTGCAAATGGTAAACAAAAATTCGTTAGGTGAATTAAAACTAGCAAAATACTCGTTATTGTGTTGGATACTTAATTCAGATAGTGTACTAATGTATATTATATATATATATAGCTACTATTGTTATATAATAATGTATACTTTGTATTTATATAATTATTTCTAAATGAGTCATTGGAAAAATAAAATGACTTACAAAAACCTCTTTAGACTTGGTGACTTTTTTAAGTATGCTGAATGAAAAAAATCAAATCCCGGTCATCTGATTCAATAGTGTACGGAGAGGACATGAGATTACGTATGAATCGAATCGTTATATTACAAATAATCAAGACATCAGTGTCAAAATCTCACAATACAAAGGACAGTGACATCAGGGTCAAATCATCTAATTACAGATAGACAATATCAATGTCATCCGGGGCGTATCTTCTCAATAGATGACATCCTGGTGTTATCATAACAAATAACTATGGCATTCGGGTCAAAGTGTCTTCTTACAGAGGATATAACATCCGGGTCATATCACCTCATACAATGGAACAAGTACCATGACACTCGCGGGTCAATTTGTCTCATAACATGAAATCCGGGTCTCAACGTCTTAAAAATAAACATGGTACCGAGGTCAAAATGTCTTATTACAAAGGATATAATCCGAATCAAATCGTTTTAATACAGAGGACCTTAGCATTCGGGTCATATTGTCTTATTAAAAGGAAGATATCGTCTTATTATCCTTCTCATTACAAAAGAATCATGACATTCGAGTCATTGTCTCATTACAAATGGACATGGATAATGACATCCGGTCGGGTCATATCGTCTCATTACATGACATCCGGGTCTTATCGTCCGAAAACATGACATCCTAATCTTATCGTCTCATTACATGACATCCTAGTCTCATCGTCTGAAAGTGACATATAATTACAATAATAACAAAGCATAAAGAAGTAGGCAGAATAAGAATAAAAGCAAGATACATAGACTTTTGGCGGTAATTCCCTTCCATACAGCATATGTTTAAAACTTTAATTTAAAATTTATACCTTTGTAATTATTAAAGGTGTGAAAAACAGACACTGAGACATCGGGTAAACTGATCACTAATAAATTGTAGCTCTCCTTTACAAAAAAGTAGAAAAGTAAACGATAGTTAAATGTAGAAAATCAAAAATTTCATTAAAGAATTATTTAGAAAGATATTATTTTCCTTTTTCGTTCTTATATTAAAAAAAAAATTCTCGAAGTAAGTTTCATAGAAAATCAAGTACAAGTATTTACTAATAGTTAACTATTATACGTAGTAATTTTTTTGTAAGGGGCTTTGCAGACGACACACACCCAACAGCGGATAGCTACAGTTGCGAGGTTCCGGATTTGAATACTTCAGTTGGGTAAGCTTAATGGTCAATATTTTGTAATGTGACAACATTATTCACGTGAATTTGCTGACGTATTTTCTTCTTTTCACAATTAAAGGAATCATGATATATATTAATTTTAACAGTGTATAAAGATTCCAGAAATTATTCCAATATGTCACAGTACATCAGGTGCACTCATTTAAACGGATTGGGAAAACAGTTCCTCTCAATATTGACCTAGGAGATTTTATTGATTTGGAAAGAAAACCTATTGAATAATCCAGTACAAAATTTTACACGCTTAGAAAATGCTGAAACCCCCACCCCTTCTCTTTTCCTTACAAACTTTTCTCCAATTTCAACATATTTGACACGCAGAATATTTACGAAAAACAAACAATATATGAGCATTCCTCTGCCGGATGTTTTATACTGATAATATTACCACTTGCACTCACTTGTTACTAAGAGGTACTCAGGGTCTAGAGTTTTGGACTACATGTACATGCATTTTGATCCCAATTGTATTATCATTCGTCAGAATTAAAATAATATTTCTAGTACGTCAACAAAAGGTTACTTCATGGATTGAAACAATGGATGATCAAGTGATGAAATTGTTAAAAAGACGAAAATAAAATGCAACTATTCTTACGAAAGACATGCAATGGACTTTGAAATATTTTGAAATGACAACCATAGATAGTTTTCAGTAGACCCAAATTAACAAGAGTTATTCCCTTTGGCCGCCATATTGTGGGTCAACATGCTCATATTCCTTCATAATTCAACCAAATTTAACTTTTATACTGGCGTTGGTTGTAATGGCGTATACCATATACATTGTACATGTATTTGCAAAAGTTTTGAAATAACGTCACCGAAAATAGAAGGAAGCGATTGTAGAAACAGCATATCAATCATGATATAAGAAGACGATGGTTGAGACATTTATCTACTTATTATGCGACCTTCAGGTACCTTGCTGAAAATTACACTGTATGTTGCAATCCCTGACCATATAATTGTCAGCAATTACATCGACGAGCAATAGTTCAAGTTTTTGTTTGACTATAGTACAAGGTACATCCGCCCACATATGCATGGCGCAGTGGTAAGAACGTCTGGTCTAGAGTCACTGAGTATAGAGTCACTGTGTAAGGAGTTTATTCTTACGTCGCGGGTTCGAAACCAACTGTGGGACGTGGAGACCGGTCCTTCGGATGAGACCTATACATGTAAACCAGGTCCCCTGTGTCTGTGGGTTGACCAATGGCCCTGAGTGTCGAGTATAGGAAAAAAATAGGCTCTCTACGGTTACAGGTGACGCCTCCATATGAGTTAAAAATAATTCTCCAAAAAGGGATGTTCATAAAAGCTCAAAAATTAGTCCTGTAACGCAGTATGGATGCTGGCACGAATGAGGTCCCCAACCACTATGACCTCGAGTACGATTGTAGTACGAATGTAGGCCTACAATTTGCATCCCTCTGCAGACAAGTAGTGGCGTCTAAACATGAGTGGAAAAAATCTCGAAAGGGACATTGAAACTTGATATTAATATACTAGTAATCATTAGTGCGCATTACACGTATATTAAAAACTACAACGCTTACCGAGTAAAATTACATGTATATACCTATTATTTTAGTGAGTTGGATAAGCAACTTAATATAGATTTTTACGATGATATATATAAATTAATAATAGATTGTAAAAATTGATTTTTTTAAAAATAAAATGTTCCCCATAACTTTGTGAATCGATGCAGGAAGATACTGCCTTGGGTTTATCTCTTCGTTATCTTCCATAACAATAGATAGTTTTCAGAAGACCCATATTAACATAAGTTATTTCCCGTCGGCCGCCATCTTGGAGGTCAACCAGGTAATTTTCCCTCTTTGTCCTTACAAATATAAGAGGGTGTAGCAGAATTATTGTGGGAAAAATCGTTATGGAATAAATAGAAATAAACGAGGCTCTTACAAATGTATAATTGTCAGAAAAACAATGCTTTCCAGCCCACAAAAGCCAGTATAAAAGTTAAATTTGGTTGAATTATGAAGGAATATGAGCATGTTGACCCACAATATGGCGGCCAAAGGGAATAACTCTTGTTAATTTGGGTCTACTGAAAACTATCTATGGTTGTCATTTCAAAATATTTCAAAGAGTCCATTGCATGTCTTTCGTAAGAATAGTTGCATTTTATTTTCGTCTTTTTAACAATTTCATCACTTGATCATCCATTGTTTCAATCCATGAAGTAACCTTTTGTTGACGTACTAGAAATATTATTTTAATTCTGACGAATGATAATACAATTGGGATTAAAATGCATGTACATGTAGTCCAAAACTCTAGACCCTGAGTACCTCTTAGTAACAAGTGAGTGCAAGTGGTAATATTATCAGTATAAAACATCCGGCAGAGGAATGCTCATTTATTGTTTGTTTTTCGTAAATATTCTGCGTGTCAAATATGTTGAAATTGGAGAAAAGTTTGTAAGGAAAAGAGAAGGGGGTGGGGGTTTCAGCATTTTCTAAGCGTGTAAAATTTTGTACTGAATTATTCAATAGGTTTTCTTTCCAAATCAATAAAATCTCCTAGGTCAATATTGAGAGGAACTGTTTTCCCAATCCGTTTAAATGAGTGCACCTGATGTACTGTGACATATTGGAATAATTTCTGGAATCTTTATACACTGTTAAAATTAATATATATCATGATTCCTTTAATTGTGAAAAGAAGAAAATACGTCAGCAAATTCACGTGAATAATGTTGTCACATTACAAAATATTGACCATTAAGCTTACCCAACTGAAGTATTCAAATCCGGAACCTCGCAACTGTAGCTATCCGCTGTTGGGTGTGTGTCGTCTGCAAAGCCCCTTACAAAAAAATTACTATAATAGTTAACTATTAGTAAATACTTGTACTTGATTTTCTATGAAACTTACTTCGAGAATTTTTTTTAAATATAAGAACGAAAAAGGAAAATAATATCTTTCTAAATAATTCTTTAATGAAATTTTTGATTTTCTACATTTAACTATCGTTTACTTTTCTACTTTTTTGTAAAGGAGAGCTACAATTTATTAGTGATCAGTTTACCCGATGTCTCAGTGTCTGTTTTTACACCTTTAATAATTACAAAGGTATAAATTTTAAATTAAAGTTTTAAACATATGCTGACTGACGTTTTTCATACAAATAATTATCATACAATACGTTCATTATTTACACACTGTTTTTCATATTAATATTCTTATTATTCCGTTTGCCGGGTCATGACCAGAGAACATGCTGGTAAACGGGGATACTTTCTACTCTATGACACCTCATCTTACCTCTATTATGTTTTAAGTGGTTCGTGTTTGCTCCACCCTGTACGAGGGTTGTTCGAAAAGTTCGTGGACGATGTCCATCTTCATTATATTACTCACTAGAAATTTAAAACAAGCACATTGTAATATGTAAAAATATTTGTTATGTTGATGTGTGAAGTTTCATTCCATTCGATTTAACACAAATAAATTTACTTCATTTTAAAACTAACATGTTTTGTACCCGCGGAGCACACAAAACGGCAATGTAACGTCAACATATAGCGTCGAGAATTTATAATAGATACTATACCTTTACATTTCACACAGAATATTACAATGGCCATTCATTCAATTCTTTTTCTAATACTTGACATTTATTTTTTAAGAATTGATCTCAGTGTATAATTTCCCTTGTTAAGGTTTTAATTACTTTTAGTCTCAACTCTGCTTTCACAGGATAAGAAACTCTGAAGCGCCTTTGTCTTAACTTTCATTTACGTTTCAAATTTTAAAGTTTTTTTCAGATGTTTTCAGTAAAACCGTTTCTTCACAGGTCATCCTCATCCGATACAGAGTCTCTGTCACTCAAATATTGCTTGTACTATTTGTACACACATGCAGAACTCGCTTGTGACATAATTTCTTAATTCCTTCAACATTTTTAGAGTTTTTTCAGGATTTTTCCAGAGAAAAACACAAAATTGCTTCGGTATCTGACGTTCTAAAACGTCATCGTTTTTGTCGTTTTCAATAAGGACTACTTATCTTCTCAAGTTGATTTCTTTTCAACAAAGCAAAATATAAAACCATAATTTGGTACAAGTATCGATGTAAGAATTCTTAATTTGAATTTCTAGGTAGTTTTTCGCTTTCCTTCCATGTTACAGAGAATATGACTATAGACATTATTTATTTTATTGTCTGTAACTGACTAAAATTTGACCTGCTCCACGATCCTATTTTTGCATTTTTAAAATCTGGATAAATTTTTTAATCAATCAAAATATTTTGTCAAAATTAATACATATCATTTGGATTTATTGTCAAAATATTCCTACCAAATTTGGATAACATATGACGTCAAATAAAAAAGATATGACAGTTGTCCCCGAACTTTTCGAACAACCCTCGTATAAACTGTATGTACATTTTGCTTGATTCATGTTTATTGTTTCCATATCTCATTGACGTGATTTTTCATTTAATGTCAACATAACCTAAAGTCCATTTCTGAGATTAATCAGTTTATACCTTAATATTTTTAATGGCTAGAATATTTCCTATTTCTATCAGGACTAAAATTACACGTAAATAAAGGAAATCGATTGTCTATTTTGTTTACAAAGTCTACATGATTTTCGTATTCTTTAAATTTTAAAAAATCCCGGACTGTCACTTCTTTCGAGTATTCTTGTTTTCGGAAGCAGTTCTCTCATTTCGACAAAAGCTGAATACAAAGCAACCATGTTTATTCATTATCAATTCATGAGGAAGATGCATTTTTCTATGATTAGTCAGCCACGTTATTTTTCGTGGTTTAAAAATGTTAAATCATAAGGGAACTGTTTTTTTTTTACATTTCAAACGTAACACCCTCATGAAATTTTAAATCATAAGACTGTTGTCTATTGGAATTTCTATTTTCTTACTGAGAAATATCTCAATCCACGCGTGCTCAGTTTGCCATATGCAACAAATCATTCGAACACTTCTTCCCGACATTATTGCGAGGGGTCATATCGTCTCATTGCATGACATCCGGGTCTTATCGTCCCAAAACATGACATCCGGGTCTCATCGTCTTATTACATGACATCCTAATCTTATCGTCTCATTACATGACATCCGGGTCTTATCGTCCCAAAACATGACATCCTGGTCTTATGGTCTCATTACATGACACCTTTATCTTATCGTCTCATTACATCACATCCGGGTCTTATCGTCTTATTGAATAACATCCGGGTCTTATCGTCGTATTGAATAACATCCGGGCCTGATCGTCTCATCACAAGACATCCGGTTCTTTTTGTCTTATTACTTTACATCCGGGTCTAATTGTCTCATTACATGACATCCGGGTCTTATTACATGACACCCGGGTCTTATCGTCTTATTATCAATGACCATGGCATGGCATGTGGGTCAAAATGTCATTACAAAGGATAAGGCATGTGGGTCAAAATGTCTTAAACAAAGGACATGAGATCTGGGTTTTATTATTACAAAGGACCATGCCATACGGGTCAAATTCTCTTCTTACAACGACATACCATCCGAACAATATCGTCTTAATACATCAAGATCAACTCATCTTACCACGAAGTACATGATATCCAGATTAAATTGTCTTATGACATCCGGGTCAAACTGTCTTCGTATATATTACAAATGACATGGCATCCGGGTCAAATTGTCTTATTGCAAATGACATGCAATGACATCCGAGTCAAATCGTCTAAAAACAAATGACAAGAAATTCGGGTCAAATTGTCTTAATACAAAGGAAATTGTATTTGGGTTGCATTCGGGTCTGTTTTCCAGGTAAAATTATCACATTACGCAGGACCACCACATCGGGACAAATTGTCTCATAACAAAGGATAATTGTAATTTCCAAGTCAAATTATCTTATTATAAAGAATCATTATATGTCGACTGAATTTAGCTCCACACATCTGAATTAAATAATTCTAGGAAATAAATTAAATGTATTTGGATAACATGTAAGAGTCGTGCATAGATTTAATAACCCTCTTGTGCTGACCCAGATTATGTATCGTTATGTAAAGGAAATGCTTGAGATGTATTAAAACAACTAGAATTAAATGTCAGTTTTTATGATTTTATTATTTAATTTAAAGGAAGTAAACAGAATTCAGTCATAATAGCCATACGTCTATGTCAAGGTGGGACATCAATGAGGAATTAAAAGTTAACGTTAAGAAGATGCTACAAAAATCAAAGATCATATTAAAAATTCATCATTTTACGTTGTTACTGAAAAATAGAATCCCACGCTCCGTGTCTCACTCCAACAGTTACTGGCAACTACTTCATGTAAGGCTCTTTCGAGTCTACTTTGGGCAATTTTATCCTTGACATCATTAATACGTCTTAAAACTCAGATATTCTTGCAAGAGATAAAACAAAAAAATTGTGTTATTTGTTGGCACTACTTTTCGGTTGCGCAGACATTTCCATTGATCCGTACGCGTAATTGCCTGCATACCCTAGAAATCCTTGGTTGAAACAATGGCCCAATCCTTCTAAGGTAGATTACTGGAGTTAAAGAAATAACAATCCATCATGTTTTGTAATTATGCAGTCGTGTCCGATCTCTCTGGCGACACTGATCCAAGACAACAGAAATGTCCCAAATAAGATGGGAGGCCATTGGGAATAAGGACATTTGGAACATAATGAAAAAGTGCACGGATTTAACAAAACTGCAGCTAGAAAGCAACACATCCATCAAAATGTTCTTGAAGCATTGTTTTAATCAAGTCATTCATATCCTGGTCTGAACTTTCCATATGTTAAATAGGTATAAAAATCAAAAGCCTGAAAGAAATCGATGCGTCTAACATTAAACAATTCAAAAAGTTTTTTTTAATTTGAAGATAGCTGAAAGTCAAATGAGTGACTCGGGTGACTGATCATTTAGAATAACATGTACTTAATTACTGTCAATTTCTGTCTCGGACCTTGAAGAATGGTTCGAATTGATAAGACATTGCCGAACATAACAGGGTTCGAATTGACTAGACACCCTCGAAAATGTTCATGCTGAATATCACAGTGCACTCATTTGAAGAACTTTAAAGGGGTATATTATGAAAATAATATGAATATAACTCTAATCATCAATGTCTACAATTGCAATCAAATTTTTTATGCAATTTTGTGACTTCATAATTCCAGCTGCATGAGTGAGAATTTCTACTGGAATATTTTGTGGCTAAAATTGTATATATCCCAATATTAAATGAGACAAATATTAAAGAAATATGACACCCTGTACATGTATTATAAAACTGTATACCACACCCGATCATATCTCGATCGTATTTAAAAGAGGGAGTCGAGTCGTTGTAGTATAGATGCACTAAAATAAAAATGTAATTTACATTCCTGTTAATTAAGCCAAATCTAAATCTTTGACATTCTATAAAAGTACATTTCGGATAAAAATCCATTGTATGAAAAAATATGTTATAAGATTGTAAAAGTAAGGTAAAATTTATCTTTTGATTCATGTTGACGTAATACTGTGATAGTTTTACCATGTTTGTGTTACATATTTGTCCTTCCGAATGTTATTCATGAAATTTGACAATCTTTTTATCGAGATTTTCACCCGAAACAACTATAATCACGTTATTTTTGTGAGAAAATAAACAAATATATTTTATGTCATGTAACATAAGTAACAGTAGATATAATTGATGACATTTTATTTTCGAGCTGCAATTCATTGTAAAAAGTTTTAAAGAAAGTGATGTAGTGCTATTTTCTTTTGCGGATGTTTTCGGTCGGAAATGTTTGTTAGAGACTTTTGTTCACTATACGGCGATCGAGCTCTAGTTTATAAGCAGAGAACCATGTTTAAGGCATAATAACTTATATGTTGGAGAGCAATAATCGTAATGGTAACAAGAGATTCATTGCCCATGCTCGCCAAAGTAATATAAGCCCTGTTGTTTTAGCCCCCTCCCGATTTTGACCAACTTTATTCTCAATTAAAACTTTGATTCCTATTATTGTGAACCAACAATAGTCCCAAGACTTAGTTCTAAAAACAGAATGAAAATATATTAAGTTGTTTTCCTATATATTCCTATATAAACAGTATCCATGATCTGGGCAAACCATGTTATACGACGCCATGCTTTGAATAATTCAGAAATTATACAGCACTTCAGAAAGCTTTAATTTCAAACCAATATCATTTTTCTCTAGCCTCATTATTCTTAAGATTTTAATGAAGAGACTTCAGGCCTGTAACAGTCACCTGAGTTCCCCGAGTACATGTGTAATTAAAACACGTTAAAGTAAATGATCCATGGAAGTTTACAAACTGAAACAAATTCATCTGATAGATAATATTAAGCTACCTGAGTGGAATACATGTTAAGGATGACATTTATACGATAACATAATAGAACTCCAATAATATTCTTGTTCATACGTAACAATAATCATTATAAATACATTTTATTAGAGGTAATGGTTTTCTTTCGAAGTCCGACCAGGAACCTTCAAGTAAAGTTATTATTTTCCTCTAGCAGAAATACAGACTGTAGTAACATGTAAAAGAAAACACAACCATACAAATAGAGAGTGGACTTTTCTCATATGCAGGGCTCTCGACCTTGGCACGGATTACTTAGTATCTTTGAGAAGTCTATGAATACTTGTTTTGTTAATGGCGCCTTAAAAGAATAAAGACCCGGTCATGACACCTTATGCAGCTATTATATGCATAAAGATAATCCAATACACGATAAGTTATTTTATATTCCCAGAAAATGGCCAGATATCTCAGAAGCTACCTGACATTAGTATTTTTATCTTAAGGAACTTTTGCCTCGTCATCGATTTGGGTTGTAAAAGCTTCCATGAGTCTGACATCAAAAGAAGACAATTTTCAACAAATTATACTCTCATCAAATTCCATTTTCATCGGCTCGTTAAGTCTGAGCCCAATGCTCCCAATTGATTTCTTTTCTAGAGTTATCATTAAAAGACCACGAAGAAATCATGTTTGCGTTTCTTCTTAGAAATTTCTGGATAGAATGAAAAAATTGTTCCAAAGACGTTGACAAGGCAAACGTCGAAAAATGAAAACTTGAATTTCATTTCCATAAACTCTTATCCTGTCACTTACAGATCAATTCAATCAAAGTTCAAAATTAGCATCAAACAGTGTGTTTACTGTTCTAAAATGTCTATATACAAAATGACCATGTATAAACAGTACACAAAAGCCACAGTTGAAAGCTGTGACACAACTGCACATAGCTCTGTGAAAAGACAGTGATAATTCCGTATATGATTACATGTATTATCTCAAGAAGGAAAATTTTTAATCTTTCTGTATAAAATGTTGATACCCTTATTGTGAATATCCAGCCTTTGTTTGGAATAAACTGGAATTTACGTTACCACGGGATGCTTCAATGTAAATCATCAGAATAAGCATGTTGTAACTGTTATTGAGAAAACTTTTTTAACATTTTTATTCATACATATTTCTATCCAAAAGTTGTATCTCTTAATTTGACCCTGTTCTACCCCCTGGGAGTAATGGATTTTAAAACAAACTAGAAATCACAATTGCCTCTCACTCAATATTATAAGTCATAACATTGCTGCTCTGAAGGAAATTATTCTTTACGATTTCCCCTTAATATTTCTATGTCAATAAGAGTAAAACGGGCCTTTTTTCGCTCAGCTTATGAAATGCACCATCTTGTCACATCAGTTCTAAATTTCTTGGTATCAATGGACTGAAAATTCCAAATGTAGGTCCCTATGGCCTAATTTTGGCGAACACAATTTAAAGACAGAAGATACATCAACAGACAAAAGATGATTTTACGGCTTTTGTTATATCAAAATACTTCAATAATCATAAAATATCAAAAACACAACTTAGGTTATATGAACATTTATTTTGATAGTACAACAACTATCAAATCTAGATAATTATAAGGCACTGAATTTCCTATAGATTCAAATACATCAGACTAAAATTATAAAAGAAGGTCACCATAACCTACTTTAAGTACCATGCTCCAAAAGCTCGATGTATCAATTAATTAAGTTTGAAGATTCTGAGCCGTGTATTTTCCGATTTATTTAGATAGACCCGTTAACTATCAAGAAAATGTAATTCAAATTCAGCATCTGAAGCTAGTTTGAGAGTGTTCATCCCTTGATGCATCATTTATGCAAATTTGGTTAATATAGGTCTTATAGTTTCTTGGTATTAAACTTGTACCCATAACTTTTACCTGGAACATTATCTTGAAAATGTATGTGGGATCCAGCATCCGAAGCAAGTCTATCAGTGTACATCCTTAGATGTATCAGCCGTGCATGTTTGGTCATATTATGGTTCCATCATAGTTACTTGGAAATAAGAACTGCAACAAAACCATTAACCTGTTAAACTCAACCTGAAAATGTAGCTATCAGCATCCGAAGTCTGGTAGTATGCATCCTTAGATGTATCATCAATGCAAGTTTGGTCATCATAGGGTTTATATTTACTTGTAAGTTAGACCTACACCAAAAATTGAACCAAAAATCTTAACCTGCTCCAAAAACATTAACCTGAGTCCTGGTCATTCCTTTGCTGAAATTGCAGAATCTGATACATCATCTGGTACAGCCCCCCCTCCCCTAACTTCGTTGAGGTGAGCTAATAAAATGTACAATCTTGTCACTAAGTTCTAAGCTTCTCGGTATCCTTTGTCTGAATATTCTAAATGTAGCTTCAGGTTTCTGTGACTTTGCTTTGCTGTTCTTGAGGAGAGGATTTTGAGAGATGTTTTCCTAATCTACATTATACATTCCTTTGTAAAACTGATTACATATTAAGGCTCCATCCTATTCGCGAAGTCGTGATGTGAGTTAACTTGAATAAACACTATACCTAAGGATAGGTGCTCTCTGTTTATATGGCTTCACAAGAACGCTTTTCTTCAGAAAAAAAAAATTTCTTAAGATATTTTAAGATTTTTATTTTTTACTTTGAAAAAAAAAAGATCTTTTATTGTGGTCCGCTATACCCCAAGTCGTTAGGATTAAATGACCTTAAACTTTTAAATTTATCATCTTCAAGTAACAGTGTCGGAAACACAGACACCTGACGTTACTTATTTTTCTTTTAATAAAAAAAATACCCTACCTAATAATGAACAAGGTCCCCATCAGCCTGTAAGTTATCGACACGTTTGAGAAACACACCAAGGCCCTTAACTCCGAAAACTATTTGGGTTAATTTAAAAGTTTGCATGTTCAACGAGCAACTTTTGAGTGGGTTCCCAAGATGAACATTTCACATAATATCCCAGTGGATAAAATGTAAACACACGATCAATGCCAATTGATTAATTCTACAATTATGTTCCGATATTATATCGGATTTTTAAGTTCTGTTCATTGCTGTAACTCTGTGATTTCATATCAATTTACGTAACAGAGTTTTTGTTCTAATAATCTTGAAGATTATGACATGCTATAAATTTCCCTCTATAATAAAATATGATGACCTATCCTTTTGCCTGTCAAGAAAATTTCGTTAATCCCCCCCCCCTTTACCCCGAAATTAAAATGGTTGTGTTCCCCATCTGAAACTGAAATTATAAATTTGTATGATAGCATTTTTACTGAATCAACGTTTTGAGAGTTATCTCTCTTTGAACAGCTTTTAGCTCAATTTCTCCCAAATCGATTTCCTTCAGAAAATTTTCAAAGGAATCAACAATATAAGCACGTTATTACCATTATGTAAATTTTCTTTCCTTTAAAGTAATCCGCATCAGTCAAACTACACACATCTATAGATATTATAGGAGTTGTTCGTAATACTTATTTAATTGTTTACTATTGAGACTGGTTCATAAAGATCACATTCAACACTATTTTAACTGTGTAGTTCTAATATCAAGATCTTTTGATGACAACCAGTTGAAATATGTAAAAAAAAAAATCTCAAATTCTTACGTATGATAAAAGCATTTAATTAGTACACATGCATATGTTTGTATTTCAAGAATAGATATTAAAAAAGAAAGAAAAGCTACTCGGTAAAACGCTCATGTATCTTATAATTATCTGTCTTATACCAGTACAGCTAAATCTAGCTAAATCAGCAATTAAAGTCTCCTCAATATTATATATGTCTATAGGTGGTTACATCCTAAGATACATAAATATCAGTAGGTAACTAATTGAAAATGCTCACAAGAAAAATTTTCCATGAATTAAATATGTGATTGTCAACACTCTTTTTTATTCTTTTTTTTTAATTTCAATTAATATAAATAATTATCATTCCTTGTTGAGGAGCTAATATCTTTAAGAATTCCTCCCAAATTAAGATTCTCCAAGCTTATGCTTATTGATTTCTGTGAATGAGAGTGACCCTGTCCTGAGATGAGGCACCAATCTACTGCAGGCATATTTATACTCCCATTCCCCATCATGAGATTTTACTCATTGCAACACAGTGGGCAAATTGTAACAAGTGGTGCAATTTCATTTAAATGTATCACTTTACAAAAGATGTCATAACGAAGATTGGAAAAAATGATAATAATCGAAAGGGTGTATGGTTCATTGTATTTCATGAATTCGTGCGTGAAAAAAATCAACTATTTACGGTATAAATGACTCACACAAATCAATGGTGTGCAATTCGTTAACCCATTAGTAAGAATATAATTGAATATAATCTAAGTTGATATAGGATATGGTTGATGAATCTAAGAACAGAAATACGGGTATTGACAGACAACAAATGAGACGCTCCTCCGATAAAGAGGTCCAATATGTTGAACTACCACGATTTTGTTTCGCAGGAAGCTGATTACAGGTAATAAAAAATGTAACCATCTCTCAGTCCAGGGAGCGGGGATTCAATTTTGGGATAGATGTAAAGTAGGGGGTCTGGGCTGCATAAAGGCCAATTTGGGGCCCAGTAAAAAGGAAAGTCGTGGGTTCTAGAGTTTTAATAAATAAAATCATCTAAATTAGACTTGTGTTTTATGTCTTGATGGTTGATAATTTTAATGAATAAAACTATCAATATTTTAAATCTGTGGAAAATCTAGGAATATACCATAATGTCCCGCCTCTCAAGAATATACAAATATAAACGATAATTCATATTACCCTTTATTCGATACTTCTTTTCTTTTCAAAAATGAATTACCGATGATTTAGCTTCAAATAAATGGTTAAAGTTTGACAGCCCCACCCCTCCCCATAATTTGTCCCCATTGTCTCTCAGTCGCTTTGATCACGTGTTGATTAGGACTCTATCTATATCTATACATACAATCATACAAATGAAAGAGCTATAGCAACATCGCCAAACTGCTAATGAATTCTAATCAACTATATTTCCCTTTTTCTTGTTATACCCGAGTCCTGAAAATCTGCAATTAAATTCCCCTCAACTTTATTTGAAAAACAAAATTTGTGACAAATACTTATCTCTATCAAGCGACTTAAACAAAATTACTTAATAGCATATTAGAGGATGAAATAATGCACACTTTCTTAAACATAAAAACTGTATGAATAAGAAAGTCATGCGAATTAAGGGTTAGGAGAACTCAATGGAAGTATGGTTACACACTGTATATGCAATCCATATTTCAAGAAACAAATGATAAAAGGAAGGTGCCCGATAATCTTAAGTCAGCTCAAATCTATTCTTTGATGTTCGCACTGAATAACTTTAATTAATATCCTCTCATATCCTATATTGCACTTAGTTTTGAAACTCATTTACAGCTCTTTATAATGAATGCATACAGATTCATAATGCTTCTTATTATCCTTTTTTCCTACACAGAAAGTTAATTAAAAGCACATCACTTTAATCTTCCTAAAATCAAACAAAAAGTGATAATTCAAACGCTAATGTTAGGTTTCAGAAAAGAAAGTAAAAGTTCTATGATTTTGATAATTAAGATCTCTAATAAAATGTCTAAAGAGATCTTATTTTTCGATTTCTTTTGCAGGGCTGCAATTTGGCGATTTTTTTTCTACCCTTGTTTAAATTAATATTCACATCGGTGTTTGACGTATAACAAAAACATGTATAAAGCAGTTATATACTGTAATTTGAGTCTATATAGAAGTGCAACACTACTAGATATTGATACCTTGCGTTGTTGGATTCAATGTATTTCCCCCTTTCACGTGACCTATAATGACTCGATGCCGTTATTTCCTCGGTGATTTCACTGTGTATAGATGAACTCATAAAATACAATTATTGTTCTTCAATGAAAATATTGCTCAGTTACAACTAATACTCCCCTGAGAGAAGCCGTAAGGTATTAGCATCTAAATCTTTATACAAATTATGTACACGATAAACCACACTAGTATATTGTAAATAAAGGATACTTAAGCAGTGCAGTGGATCAACAGGTAACGAGTAAAGTGCATCGAATAATAAACCAGAAGTTTTATACATTAGACCCCTTAACAACTTAAAACAATAACTCTGTTCTAAAGGTCAATTCTTAAGGTAGTCTACAGATTTATTGCTTTATAATGTTCAGCACAGATACGTTAATCAAATTCTTATAACTTTTTGAAATAAATGTTATCTTACTTTGATGTTACAGTTTGTTACAAATACTTGTTTTAAAGAGCTAAGCTGGCTGAAGGGCTTTTTAAACCTCAATTTTGCGTTTCCGGATAGCCGCAACCTGTAGCCTAATTAATGCTCAACAAGTCGTTTTTAGATGAGTCTAATATATTTCTACGATTGTCTGGTATCGCACGACTAATTAAAACAGCAGTGCAGGAAAATACTTTGTTATGGAAGATTAAAGTGTATCACATTACACATATAGGTTAACTAGTCCCTTATAAAGGCATTCTAAATCTCATGATTTCTCAATCGGAGAGCGATTCTGTCCAACAGAGAATTCCAATCAGCGCTTGTCTTTTCTTTCAATACTTTTGATGCCCTTCCTTGTGTAAAATTCATATATTTTGATGGCAGAGTCCAAATAAAACTTTTCAAAAGAAATTAGTCTCATCAACTTCAAGGTCTTTTATCAGGGTCATTTTATATAGTTTTAAAATTCCATATTAACGTGTATCTAAAAAATCTACAAATAGCAACTGATATTAAATCTGGAAAGTAACGCTGAATTGAACCTAGAACTAGACAAGAATTAATTACTTCACAAATAATGAGAAGTTAAGAAATCAATAGATAACTCCTAATAACGAAAAGTCACCCAACACCCACAGGTGACAAGGCCAAAGTAACAAAACAGAAAACAGTGAAAAGATGTTATTGTAAACGCACTGAGAAGTCGACTCAAAAGGGCTTCATTTGATCAATATCAAGTAAAACGGAAATTACTGTACCAAAATGAAGTCCTAGACACAAGAGATCAACGACAGATCTTCCATGGAAACTTTACATACCTGATTGCATTAGCAATCTTATAAAGCTAGAGATCTTCCGAGTGAGTTACTGGCCGTGTGATCTGACACTACCGTCGCTTTGTCGTCTGGTTGTTGACCCCCCGCGGAGAAGGACAGCCGACATTGGCTGATGTTGTCCTCTCATAATTAATTTTATAATGAACTATCGTCACGTATTTTCTGTAAATCAAAACTTTCCCTATCTGCTGTTTTCTATAAGAATAATTCTACAGCAAGTAATACGATCAAGGTGTCGGTTTTAACAGTACAGCAAGCCAAAATCAGATATGAAAGACGATATCTGAAAAATTGTACACCTTTAGAATAATTATTTTTCTTCCCATTGAGATTTGTTTCGTATCTTATTATTGATAATGAAAAAAAAAAGATTAATATATATTATATAAATATAGCCCTTTGATGAGGTCGATCCATAGATATATCGACTTCACAGAAAAGCATATCGACCGAGCACGAAGTGCGAAGTCGATATGCTTTTTTCTGCGAAGTCGATATATCTATGGATTGACCGAATTAAAGGGCTACATTTGTTATATCATTTTTACATAGATTAACAAAAAACAATTTGAAAATAATGGGAACAAGGCAAAAGTATTCTCTCTTAAACTTTTAGAGACTAGAGATCAAAATAAATTAAGCTGTTTAATGTAATTTTGTTACCTTTATACTGAAGAAGTAATTAAGAGGATTTACTAATTCTAAATACTACATTTATTTGTATATCAATTTTTGACAAACATATTCAATATGTTTCAATACAAAGTAGATCCTAATTCATAGATTTGTTATGTCTCAATAATTACAGAACATTAAAAAATATTAATAACAAGATGAAGTATATATTTTTGAGAAACATCAAGTCATACACTGTATTAGCTATAATTGTGAAATCAGTATTATTTTTGTTTTACAGAAAATTATAATCTCCATTTTAAGAAACATCAAGTCGATATGGATTTCAGATTCTATAAATAGTAACTCAAGTCTTTATGCTGTTATATACTTATTCACGTGATCAAGTTTGAGCCAATCAGAGAGCTTGGAATAAACGATAAAAATAATATATCATAATATAAAATATGTACTGTCATATATTTTTAATTGAAATACACATCTAAAAATGGCAATCACATGATTCATACACCCTCCTCAAAATATACACGTAGCTATAGATGCAAGGTAAGAGAAATTTACAACTTCAAGCAGTAGTCGAAACTTTAAGTCATGACCACATTCGGTAACAGAATTAAAATTAAAGGTCATCTCGTTAAACTGACTTAAAATCTAGAAAAATATTTAAGCAATGAATCATTATGTTTTGAGTGATATAGTTTCATAACTGCAACGGTGTGTGCAAACAAATTGAATAACGCGCGTTGGCGCGTTATGAAAATTTGTCTGCACACACCGTTGCAGTTATGAAACTATATCACTAAAAAAAATGATTCATTGCTTATATTTACATTTTTTAAACTTTCTATCTTAACTGCAAATGTGATTTCTATTTAAAAACCTAGGTATTATCCTTCGTGTAAGCTACATTTAATGGATCAGCCGACGTAACAGCTTCTGGTCAATTTGAACGTGATTTTTTTATTTTCGCTTGTGACGTTGCACTTCCTCGGCGTTCAACGATTATGACGTCAAACTAAAACGCATGTTTTAACCTCTTGTAAGTATTCAGTACTCGTTATAAGTATTCAGTACTCGTTATAAGTATTCAGTACTTGTGCTCAATCCCTTTGTAATTATATTACAATAAAATATGTTCAAACCAACCTCTTGGTACCCTGTCTGTGTTATGGTGTTTTGAATGCAATAGATTTCCATTCATTTTATATGCAAAAAATATATGTAATGTAAATATTTAAAAATATACACACAAACAAAAAATCGTAACCCACTTGGGTTGTCAATAAGAATCTGGGGCCAGGGAATTTATCCGCTTTTAATGATGTTATCCATTGGTTAGTTTAGTTTTCCCCCCTCACTATTGGGGAAAGGAACCCAGATCATCCCATCTAGTATGTTACTGTTCCCTGCTATTTTATTTTTAGGGACAACCCCGTTACTGTAATTAGTCTTTGTTTCGTTTTGATAAAATTCATCTTCCCCTATTTAGTACAATGACATCACGTGGAACGAATTTTATCGTTATACCGTGTGCATTTGACACTATCATTTTCAGATTGAATGTTTATCTTATTGAACCCTTGTTAGTACTGTTAACAATACCAACAGAGAATTTGTTTGAAGTCAGTGCCTCATATATCGGATCACCTGAGTTGCAATATCCGATTTTTATATTGCTGCTTATATGTGTAAAGACACACTACTGCATAACAAGCAAACCTCAGCATAAATTGGTATTTCATCGAATGATACGCTGTATTGCTCACAGAAAACAGGAATCAGCTATTATTCTTAGTGTCCGAAAAATAAAAATGTAGGTTAATTCACCATTTCTATCATCTTTTTCTCAGTACATTGTATGAACACGAAGGAAAAAAAACAAATTAAATGTAAAATTAAAAAAAGACATTGCAAATCAATATAAACAACCGGAAATGCTTCTGTGTATTAACAGTTCCTGTCATCAAGGGAGATCACTCTTGGTCTGAGATGATGTGTATAATACGTATTGATATAACTGCACGTCATATCTTTGAAAAAGCTTATTGCATAGGTAATGTTCTTTTAATCTTTTGTCTGGCATTTAGATTTATTTTAATTTTCTGACTTCAGAGATGCAACAATCGACATATATCGACATATATCGACATATATTCTTATGATTTTACAACCTAAAGGAGAAAAATCTTAATTGAAACCAGACCCAATGTTAAATGAGGTCTGCGTGTCAAAATGCTAACCAGTCATAAATAAAGATGACCATGATAACACAGAGGAATTTCCTACTTTACAAAGCGGCACATTACGGACGTATTTGCAACCATTCACAAGCTTCTATAATTAATAAGGCCAAACGTAATAAAAATTACCAAATTGGGTCATTGTAATCTGAAAACAACAAAATTAGTTTCATAAATCTAGAAAATGCTATCAATATTCATAAATCAATCGCCTACACATAATCATCCTCAGTACTAATTCATGCAAGTCCATTAAGCTTATGAAACTAAAGAGATATTTTATTTGACCTTAAAAAGATTCCTATGAGGCTTGAATGGAAATCTGTTCGACTGAAAAAAGTGGGAGGGACGACCGAAGGACTGCATGTACTCTGTTCTTCATTTTAAGATTATGAAAAGTACTTTGAATTATGTCCATACTTATAGAATAGAATGTTTATATATGTCATTTTCATCATCGAGAGCAACATACTATTCAGTTAGATTACATGTAATTGGAATAACAATGCACCATCCTAGTATGGAATTTAAAAAAATCAGAAATTATTATATCAAATAATAAAAAGGGTATTTTTTTTTAAATAGCATATTGCAAACTTTCACGACAAAATGTAAAACATTTTTATTTTCATATTACTTGAATGAGTTGAAATAATAATAAAAATATATTTACTTTGACAACCATTTGCACATTGGAAAGAACATCATCTTACAAATAGCAAGAGGTCAATATTTGGCATTCCTAGAGATCAAAGAATGTACGGAATATCTAATTATTATTAGTGAAGATGAATAACACACACTTTTTGAATGTTTATTTTACTGGAAGTAGTAATATAATAGATAGTATACAATAACACTGTTTCAATTTTGCTCATTTAAAAATGAAAACAAGTATATATATATATATATATAATTTAAGAAAAATCCAGTGTTTGGTACAGTAGAATATATCCAATGAAAAAAACTTCAAGAATCACAATACTCGAACATAAATTTTACTGTTAGCGCTTTCTGCCTTTAATGGCTCTTCAGACAGTTAAAAGTTAAATACAAAATTCTGTATTTTGTATTTAACTTTTAACTGTCTGAAGAGCCATTAAAGGCAGAAAGCGCTAACAGTAAAATTTATGTTCGAGTATTGTGATTCTTGAAGTTTTTTTCATTGGATATATATATATAGTTATGGACTCTTAACCGTGAAAGTGCTTTCCGATGTTTTTAGGCTATACAGTCCATTTGAATTATTATGCAGGGAGAAAATTTACATTACAACTTCTCTTAAATATTAAATACATGTAAATTCTTTGTACTTGTTAAAACATACGTCAGTTTATGCATCGTAATTTTGATGCCTGAAAAAAGGTCCTGATTTGGAAATGAAGAATTTGTACTTGAGAGAGAGAGAGAGAGAGAGAGAGAGAGAGAGAGAGAGAGAGAGAGAGAGAGAGAGAGGCAATGTGGCCGAAAATTATGAAAATTGGTCATATGTGCATTTTGTTACTTTGCACTAAAATCGCTGGTCAAATACTCAACCATGAAATGTATGGCGTCACGTAGGGGAAGTGATAAAAAGCCAAAAACACGTGCAAAATGATGATGAAAATTTTATGATCACATTTTTTGTTTTTAAGAATTAAGACTATCGTCGGAAGGGTCGAGTAATAATCCTTTGAGGGAGATAAATGCACTGGTGAACTCGATGCACAGAAAAATCAGGGCTGTTACCAATATGCAAGAGAGATGATGAGAATTTTTATTTTAATTTTGGAGGGTATCGACATATCAATTTCAATAACTCAGGGATTATCAGTCAAAGTCACACCAGATTTTGATAACTTGTTGATTAAAGATAACAATACTGGAAAACATTTCCAAATAATAGTTTTGATTTAAAACAAAAGTTTACCATGCGTTTCTTTTTTCTTTCAGTATATATAGATGTAAGTGGTCTTAAATTAGAAAAGGACATTTTCCGCCATTCATTGTCTTAAAACCGTGAAACCCATTTTTTTCAATCTATTAAGTGCAATTGAATGTGTCTGTATTAAACTATTAAAACCAAATCTTCTACGATTTATTTTCGGAGTGCCATATAAAACTCTTATAAAGAGAAAAACTTCGTTCCTTTGTATAATAAAATACTTTTAAAATTCCACATTCAACCATTTAGAAATACGGAGCATTTCAGTTTCCCCCCCAATCGACTCTCTCTGTCTCAGTTACGTGAGCCCCAGGGGAACTACATGACAGTTCTAATTTAGTAAAACTTTCAGCAATGATTGGACTGCTTTACATTGGCTGATAACGAAATTCAATTTTTTCCTAGGAATACCTTTACCATTTACAAATATTTTAAAATACCGAAACGTTTTTAATAATGTATAATTTAATTACACACCATGCAGTCAAACTTAAATTATTTATGGTGAAAAAAAAGTTTCTATTTCATGCTTAAAAATCTTTTAGCAAATGAATAAACAAGAATTCTTGAAGGAGAGTTTGAATTGTGAAAATATAGAGACACCAATCAAGAAATTGATCTATTGTAGCGCATGCAATGTCTTTAAAATTTCTGAACTCTGAAAATTCGTATATGAACAAACAAACGAATTATCTGCATTTTTGTGTCTCGATATCAATATCTCGACAAGGCTTTCAACGTAACTGCTTATTTGTCTAATTATAGGATCAATGAAACACTTGTTATGAAACAACAATTTTGTCATCCGGAAAATAAAGGGAGATAATTGTAATTCAATATCGGAGTCAATGTCGCTGTATTGTGTTTATATTGATATGCACCGCCATCTGGAAACATGCTCAAGTGATGATTTCAATCAATATGTGTTTAAATTATTAAATTGGTTTAATTGGTAATTGTGGCTTGTGAGGAAAAAGGCGGTGTTCATACCTTCAACACGTCCGGTATTAGATAAATTTTAGAGAGAAAAGCAACATCATAATTCAACAGTATAGGTTTGATAAAATCAAATTTGATGAAATTAATAACTTTATATATTAACAAAGGTTACCTTCGCTTTAGAAAATTTATTATTAAAATATGAGATAATGTAAAATTTGTTTCATCAAATTTGCATCATTATCAAGGAATTTCAACCTTCGGCTTAAATACATGTAGCTCGTACATTAACCTATTCACCCGTAGATCCTAGTAATTGATAGACAAGCCGAATGAGATAATTAATATTGACATTAAGAGCAATGATAGCTATCGCCAATACACATTCTGATAGAGATATTCGCAGAATCCGATATAGAAATGTATCAACTTAAACCTGCTTACCAAAAGAAAGTGCGTGTTCTTCGTTATTATTGACAAATACTGTTTGGCATTCGTTTTAGTTTATAACGAAAAAAAAATATCCCCAATCAGTGAAATATCTATAAGTCACTGCAGTGGTCGGCAAATGACCAGCAGCTTCGTTAGAGAGCAGATATTTGATACCTCAATATGCCAGGAATATGTCAAAGAAAACCAGGCACCCCTCTTCACGGATTTTATGAAAACTGTAAGGAAATTTTCAAGTTAGAGAATTATTCTCAATGAAAAAAATTAAAATATACTTCCATGCCGCATGTACGTGACTATTGATTGTTCACTACTGGTACATGTATATTCAATTTATTTTGTCAAAAAGTTACATATTTACAAAATGATGATAATCTACAAAAAAGGTTTACGTGTAAAAGACCAATATCTGAATATAAATTAGTTGTATAAACGAACCATTCGTACACTAGTATAAATGCAAACACTTTGCAAGCCTTAATTAAATATAATATTGGTAGAGCTTTTTTTTTTACAATCCCAATCCTATTACTTTTTTTAAATTTATTTACATGTATTCATTTTTGTTACTAAACTACTTCTTAAAAACTTTCTATTTGAGAAGGCAGTAAGATAAACACAAGTAACACCAAAGTAAAATTAAGAAGTTACTTACAAATTTCAGAGAGAAAGAGAGAGAGAGAGAGTTTTATGCAAACCCTAACAATAAAAAAATCAATTGCTGCTGAAAATATTTTATCCTTGTTTTTAAGATATATTTCGATATTATAACATTAAATTTAAATTCTACTCTGTTCTTCATATGACTGAGCTCCCCTTACTCTGCATTTGTTACAGTGTACATATATTTTTCATATTTATCATGTGTATATATAATAGACCCTATTTATTATTTGTTTTGTTTGGTATATGATTTCAGTGAGAACAGTGGACTGAACAGTGTACAAAATTCTGTATTTTGTATTTAACTTTTAACTGTCTGAAGAGCCATTAAAGGCAGAAAGCGCTAACAGTAAAATTTATGTTCGAGTATTGTGATTCTTGAAGTTTTTTTCATTGGATATATATATATAGTTATGGACTCTTAACCGTGAAAGTGCTTTCCGATGTTTTTAGGCTATACAGTCCATTTGAATTATTATGCAGGGAGAAAATTTACATTACAACTTCTCTTAAATATTAAATACATGTAAATTCTTTGTACTTGTTAAAACATACGTCAGTTTATGCATCGTAATTTTGATGCCTGAAAAAAGGTCCTGATTTGGAAATGAAGAATTTGTACTTGAGAGAGAGAGAGAGAGAGAGAGAGAGAGAGAGAGAGAGAGAGAGAGAGAGAGAGAGGCAATGTGGCCGAAAATTATGAAAATTGGTCATATGTGTATTTTGTTACTTTGCACTAAAATCGCTGGTCAAAATACTCAACAATGAAATGTATGGCGTCACGTAGGGGAAGTGATAAAAAGCCAAAAACACGTGCAAAATGATGATGAAAATTTTATGATCACATTTTTTGTTTTTAAGAATTAAGACTATCGTCGGAAGGGTCGAGTAATAATCCTTTGAGGGAGATAAATGCACTGGTGAACTCGATGCACAGAAAAATCAGGGCTGTTACCAATATGCAAGAGAGATGATGAGAATTTTTATTTAATTTTGGAGGGTATCGACACATCAATTTCAATAACTCAGGGATTATCAGTCAAAGTCACACCAGATTTTGATAATTTGTTGATTAAAGATAGTTAAAAATGTTGATAACAATACTGGAAAACATTTCCAAATAATAGTTTTGATTTAAAACAAAAGTTTACCATGCGTTTCTTTTTTCTTTCAGTATATATAGATGTAAGTGGTCTTAAATTAGAAAATGACATTTTCCGCCATTCATTGTCTTAAAACCGTGAAACCCATTTTTTTCAATCTATTAAGTGCAATTGAATGTGTCTGTATTAAACTATTAAAACCAAATCTTCTACGATTTATTTTCGGAGTGCCATATAAAACTCTTATAAAGAGAAAAACTTCGTTCCTTTGTATAATAAAATACTTTTAAAATTCCACATTCAACCATTTAGAAATACGGAGCATTTCAGTTTCCCCCCCAATCGACTCTCTCTGTCTCAGTTACGTGAGCCCCAGGGGAACTACATGACAGTTCTAATTTAGTAAAACTTTCAGCAATGATTGGACTGCTTTACATTGGCTGATAACGAAATTCAATTTTTTCCTAGGAATACCTTTACCATTTACAAATATTTTAAAATACCGAAACGTTTTTAATAATGTATAATTTAATTACACACCATGCAGTCAAACTTAAATTATTTATGGTGAAAAAAAAGTTTCTATTTCATGCTTAAAAATCTTTTAGCAAATGAATAAACAAGAATTCTTGAAGGAGAGTTTGAATTGTGAAAATATAGAGACACCAATCAGGAAATTGATCTATTGTAGCGCATGCAATGTCTTTAAAATTTCTGAACTCTGAAAATTCGTATATGAACAAACAAACGAATTATCTGCATTTTTGTGTCTCGATATCAATATCTCGACAAGGCTTTCAACGTAACTGCTTATTTGTCTAATTATAGGATCAATGAAACACTTGTTATGAAACAACAATTTTGTCATCCGGAAAATAAAGGGAGATAATTGTAATTCAATATCGGAGTCAATGTCGCTGTATTGTGTTTATATTGATATGCACCGCCATCTGGAAACATGCTCAAGTGATGATTTCAATCAATATGTGTTTAAATTATTAAATTGGTTTAATTGGTAATTGTGGCTTGTGAGGAAAAAGGCGGTGTTCATACCTTCAACACGTCCGGTATTAGATAAATTTTAGAGAGAAAAGCAACATCATAATTCAACAGTATAGGTTTGATAAAATCAAATTTGATGAAATTAATAACTTTATATATTAACAAAGGTTACCTTCGCTTTAGAAAATTTATTATTAAAATATGAGATAATGTAAAATTTGTTTCATCAAATTTGCATCATTATCAAGGAATTTCAACCTTCGGCTTAAATACATGTAGCTCGTACATTAACCTATTCACCCGTAGATCCTAGTAATTGATAGACAAGCCGAATGAGATAATTAATATTGACATTAAGAGCAATGATAGCTATCGCCAATACACATTCTGATAGAGATATTCGCAGAATCCGATATAGAAATGTATCAACTTAAACCTGCTTACCAAAAGAAAGTGCGTGTTCTTCGTTATTATTGACAAATACTGTTTGGCATTCGTTTTAGTTTATAACGAAAAAAAAAAATATCCCGAATCAGTGAAATATCTATAAGTCACTGCAGTGGTCGGCAAATGACCAGCAGCTTCGTTAGAGAGCAGATATTTGATACCTCGATATGCCAGGAATATGTCAAAGAAAACCAGGCACCCCTCTTCACGGATTTCATGAAAACTGTAAGGAAATTTTCAAGTTAGATAATTATTCTCAATGAAAAAAATTAAAATATACTTCCATGCCGCATGTACGTGACTATTGATTGTTCACTACTGGTACATGTATATTCAATTTATTTTGTCAAAAAGTTACATATTTACAAAATGATGATAATCTACAAAAAAGGTTTAGGTGTAAAAGACCAATATCTGAATATAAATTAGTTGTATAAACGAACCATTCGTACACTAGTATAAATGCAAACACTTTGCAAGCCTTAATTAAATATAATATTGGTAGAGCTTTTTTTTTTACAATCCCAATCCTATTACTTTTTTTAAATTTATTTACATGTATTCATTTTTGTTACTAAACTACTTCTTAAAAACTTTCTATTTGAGAAAGCAGTAAGATAAACACAAGTAACACCAAAGTAAAATTAAGAAGTTACTTACAAATTTCAGAGAGAGAGAGAGAGAGTTTTATGCAAACCCTAACAATAAAAAAATCAATTGCTGCTGAAAATATTTTATCCTTGTTTTTAAGATATATTTCGATATTATAACATTAAATTTAAATTCTACTCTGTTCTTCATATGACTGAGCTCCCCTTACTCTGCATTTGTTACAGTGTACATATATTTTTCATATTTATCATGTGTATATATAATAGACCCTATTTATTATTTGTTTTGTTTGGTATATGATTTCAGTGAGAACAGTGGACTGAACAGTAATGGTAAATGTAGCTGTTCCTAGCAGTTATATCTTATTACACCAAAGGGCATCATACACTATATAAACGAATATAATCGTTTAATTCTATTTCGCGAAGAGCGCCTACAAATTGTATTTTATTTCTTTTAATTGTATCTACCACGTAAAATCCCGTGGGGATCCGGGTTAGAATAGGTCCTCAGTACCCCTTGCTTGTCGTAAAAGGCGACTAAATGGGGCGGTCCTTCGGATGAGACCGTATAAACCGAGGCCCCGTGTCACAGCAGGTGTGGCACGATAAAGATCCCTCCCTGCTCAAAGGCCCTGAGTGCCGAGCATAGGCCTAAATTTGCAGCCCTTCACCGGCAATGGTGACGTCTCCATATCAGTGAAATATTCTGGAGAGGGACGTTAAACAGTATACAATCAATCAATCAATCTACCACGTAAATCATGTTTAATACCTTAATCTCAATTAATTGGAGAAAACAGGAAAACAAACGACTCTTCGTTATTACATCAAAATTTTGCATTTGAAAAACAAACGCGATTTTTCTTTAACAGTACTTAATTGTGTTTGAAAATTAAAGGCATGCATCCTATTAAAAATAAATTCAATAATTTTGCACTTTAATATAATAAATATTTAATCTAAAAGTCAAGAAATCATTTTTACAATCTATCAGAGCATTGAGGATAGAGAGAAAGTATTATAATTGTAATAAGAGGCATACATGTATGACAATTATTGAATGATATATCACCGAGGACTTCTCAGTACCTCCTCCCTGTTTAGCACTCATCTCCAAATTTAATTACTATTGTTTTAACATACTGTGAAATCATCAATGTTCGTGGATCTGTGGGCCACCTTTACACACACACACCTTGCTCCCCCAAAGAACGTTTATTTCATAAACAAAAAAAAAATGAAATTTTAAAAAATCAAATGGAAACCTTATACAATAAGATATTTCCGAAGTTAACGGCAATGTTAAAATATGTTGTTTTAGACGCTGCACAATTTGAGACAATTTACAGACACACGTTACAATATATTAATAGTGGGTTTCAGACAATATAACAATAAAATAAAATCGTTTTATTCAATTTACAGTAGACGTTGCAATATGGTGTTTCAGGGACATTATAAGCGAGTCTGTGCAATGCTGATGAGATATGTCTCCCAAACATAAATGGGATTTGTCTCCCCTAGTGAGATTTATCTCCCTTAGTACATGAGATTGTCTCCCTTTTACAACAGACATTTTAACTTACTTCGACTTTTTAGACTGGCCTTCCGAAGAATACTCTCGAGGTTGAACTGGTCCATATAGTTAACATCTATCTGAGCGTACCAGCGCTCTGTCGATTTGTCCAGTTTTTCAAACACAGGTTTACACAGAAAATATGTATCTGCGTCGCCCTTATTGGTGACTACAATATTGTTATGATAAATAATTCCAATTTGTCGCCAAGAGAACTTGGAAAGAATAAAGTGTACAGCGTCCGCCGTGTTGGAGTATGATGCACTCATACGAGTCAGGAGTTTGAACTCATGTTTGTCTTTAAATCCGTCGGCCCGAGCCCCAGGGGTAATGACAGGAATGTTCCAGTAGGGTGTGTATCGAGCTACCGGAGCAACGGCGTAAGTACACTTCCCTATAGAAAACAGGGTAACTGACTCAGTATGTGAAATAGAAAATTATTGAAATGTAAATTATAGTTAAATCCAATAGTCAAGGTCGATAAATGATAACCCTTTTGATATTTTAACTATAAGCTGAAGAAAATTTTAATTTGATGCCAACAAGTGCATGAAAACTTTGTATCAAAACAACTCCATGAAAGTTAAACAGTAATTAAACTTTCCATAGGCTTGTCAGTGATGGTAAGACCGTTACATGTACATGTCCCGGGCCTTTATTGAGTATTTTTGAGTGGATTTGGTGTGTCTACATGCAGTCTAAATAGATCTTGTATTTCTTGATATACACATTTAGCTTCAATTGCTGGTTGTTGTTTTTTTTTCGACTTCTCATGTAGAATATATTCCATGTGTAGTATTTTAATTATACGTCTAGGCAAGTAAAGATGTTTGGCGGTCGAAAAATTCTCAAATTAAAAGGAAATATGACTCAAAATATTATAAATAATTTTAATGCTATTTTTTCCTTTCTGCGATGTTGTTTCTTTTCGGTGATAAGTATTGAATGTAAGTCAAACTGCAAGTTCTCTCACGTAAAGATACGGTCTCATTTATTCAAGATTAAATGTTATATAAATCAAATAAAGGTGACTTGAATGTCTGCTTACTTTACGTTTAACAAGTCATAATTTGAAACAATCCGTTCTGGCATCTCGTCACATGTTTTATTTACATGCAATTTCCACATCTTAAAAGTTTGCAAAAAATGATGATAGAAGTTAATGCCGATTTTTAAATGACGGCTCGAAATTATCATTTAACCAGAGGCAGCCATCACATACAATTACTCCGATACTAAAAATGATAGAAAATCGTGTAGAAAAGCATTATCTTCACAACCTGTAAATGACTAAGATTTGTGTAAATTAACACCAATATTTATGCGTCTTTTGTGTAGCTACCGGAAGTCGTGATCGGTATCATTTATAGTTGTTTTCCTAGAACTCACTTTTGCACACAAAAAAACAAAACACTTTTTGCTTAGCTGACAATTACACGTCGTAATATGCATAGTTGACAGGGGGTAGCTTATCAGCATCTAATTGATGAAAACATGAGTGTCAGAAAGCCACCTTAGGACTTCCTTTAATTATTCATACGCTGGTTCTTCGCGTGGAAAACCGTCATTGGGTCACCCGTACGTAATACTTCAATATTTCATGACCGCTGTACATTTTATATACAATAAATCGAAATTAATTAATAAACAATATGAAGATGTACATTTTTAAAAAAAGATGTACATCTTTTTTTTTTCAAATGAATGCTGAAAATCGTTCATCGAAACTTAAACAGTCCGAGTTCAACATTTATTACAGTTTTCATATAATATGAAGATTAAAAAAAAAACTAATTTAAATTTCTAGTATTTAATTTTGTTTCTTGATGGATTCTTAATAACACAAAATAATTCACCAATTGCAAAGACGTAACAATTTAATAAAATTTTCTATTCAATTTCAAAGATTGATATGCAATTTTAGAAACAAAAATAAACTTATTTTTTCTTATTTTAAATTCTATTCATAGCAAAATTTATTAATAAACACACGGTTTTTTTGTTTGTTTGGTTGGTTTTTTTTTTTAGTTACAGGGAAAATTCGCAAATTACAATTCGGGGAGATAACTCCCGTTTGTTTACGATACTAATTGTCAGTAATTGATCGATGATTTAACCGCGGCGGGGACAGGTAAGTGATGAATTTCCCGCGGAGGGAACGCGGTTTACCTGTCTACCTGGCCAAATACCGCGTTGTGATTATACCGCGGCGGGGACGCGGGAAATACGGGATCCGCGTTGCCTGTACTGTACATGTATTTGCAAAAGTTTTGAAATAACGCCACCGAAAATAGAAGGAAGCGATTGTAGAAACAGCATATCAATCATGATATAAGAAGACGATGGTTGAGACATTTATCTACTTATTATGCGACCTTCATGTACCTTGCTGAAAATTACACTGTATGTTGCAATCCCTGACTATATAGTTTGTCAGCAATTACATCGACGAGCAATAGTTCAAGTTTTTGTTTGACTATAGTACAAGGTACATCCGCCCACATATGCATGGCGCAGTGGTAAGAACGTCTGGTCTAGAGTCACTGAGTATAGAGTCACTGTGTAAGGAGTTTATTCTTACGTCGCGGGTTCGAAACCAACTGTGGGACGTGGAGACCGGTCCTTCGGATGAGACCTATACATGTAAACCAGGTCCCCTGTGTCTGTGGGTTGACCAATGGCCCTGAGTGTCGAGTATAGGAAAAAAATAGGCTCTCTACGGTTACAGGTGACGCCTCCATATGAGTAAAAAATAATTCTCCAAAAAGGGATGTTTATAAAAGCTCAAAAATTAGTCCTGTAACGCAGTATGGATGCTGGCACGAATGAGGTCCCCAACCACTATGACCTCGAGTACGATTGTAGTACGAATGTAGGCCTACAATTTGCATCCCTCTGCAGACAAGTAGTGGCGTCTAAACATGAGTGGAAAAAATCTCGAAAGGGACATTGAAACTTGATATTAATATACTAGTAATCATTAGTGCGCATTACACGTATATTAAACACTACAACGCTTACCGAGTAAAATTACATGTATATACCTATTATTTTAGTGAGTTGGATAAGCAACTTAATATAGATTTTTACGATGATATATATAAATTAATAATAGATTGTAAAAATTGATTTTTTTTAAATAAAATGTTCACCATAACTTTGTGAATCGATGCAGGAAGATACTGCCTTGGGTTTATCTCTTCGTTATCTTCCATAACAATAGATAGTTTTCAGAAGACCCATATTAACGTAAGTTATTTCCCGTCGGCCGCCATCTTGGAGGTCAACCAGGTAATTTTCCCTCTTTGTCCTTACAAATATAAGAGGATGTAGCAGAAATATTGTGGGAAAAATCGTTATGGAATAAATAGAAATAAACGAGGCTCTTACAAATGTATAATTGTCAGAAAAACAATGCTTTCCAGCCCACAATAGCCAGTATAAAAGTTAAATTTGGTTGAATTATGAAGGAATATGAGCATGTTGACCCACAATATGGCGGCCAAAGGGAATAACTCTTGTTAATTTGGGTCTACTGAAAACTATCTATGGTTGTCATTTCAAAATATTTCAAAGTCCATTGCATGTCTTTCGTAAGAATAGTTGCATTTTATTTTCGTCTTTTTAACAATTTCATCACTTGATCATCCATTGTTTCAATCCATGAAGTAACCTTTTGTTGACGTACTAGAAATATTATTTTAATTCTGACGAATGATAATACAATTGGGATCAAAATGCATGTACATGTAGTCCAAAACTCTAGACCCTGAGTACCTCTTAGTAACAAGTGAGTGCAAGTGGTAATATTATCAGTATAAAACATCCGGCAGAGGAATGCTCATATATTGTTTGTTTTTCGTAAATATTCTGCGTGTCAAATATGTTGAAATTGGAGAAAAGTTTGTAAGGAAAAGAGAAGGGGTGGGGGTTTCAGCATTTTCTAAGCGTGTAAAATTTTGTACTGGATTATTCAATAGGTTTTCTTTCCAAATCAATAAAATCTCCTAGGTCAATATTGAGAGGAACTGTTTTCCCAATCCGTTTAAATGAGTGCACCTGATGTACTGTGACATATTGGAATAATTTCTGGAATCTTTATACACTGTTAAAATTAATATATATCATGATTCCTTTAATTGTGAAAAGAAGAAAATACGTCAGCAAATTCACGTGAATAATGTTGTCACATTACAAAATATTGACCATTAAGCTTACCCAACTGAAGTATTCAAATCCGGAACCTCGCAACTGTAGCTATCCGCTGTTGGGTGTGTGTCGTCTGCAAAGCCCCTTACAAAAAAATTACTACGTATAATAGTTAACTATTAGTAAATACTTGTACTTGATTTTCTATGAAACTTACTTCGAGAATTTTTTTTTTAATATAAGAACGAAAAAGGAAAATAATATCTTTCTAAATAATTCTTTAATGAAATTTTTGATTTTCTACATTTAACTATCGTTTACTTTTCTACTTTTTTGTAAAGGAGAGCTACAATTTATTAGTGATCAGTTTACCCGATGTCTCAGTGTCTGTTTTT
>PRKT01000092.1:450516-464271 GCA_003671525.1 Saccostrea glomerata | reverse complement strand
ACAAGAATAAAGCAACATAGAAGTAAGGACGAAATGAAGAAGGATAAAAGTTCGAAGTGAAATGTAATAAAGACGAATATGAAAACAATAAAGTGACATATAATTACAATAATAACAAAGCATAAAGAAGTAGGCAGAATAAGAATAAAAGCAAGATACATAGACTTTTGGCGGTAATTCCCTTCCATAATGCTGACTGACGTTTTTCATACAAATAATCATCATACGATACGTTCATTATTTACACACTGTTTTTCATATTAATATTCTTATTATTCCGTTTGCCGGGTCATGACCAGAGAACATGCTGGGATAGACTTTTGGCGGTAATTCCCTTCCATAATGCTGACTGACGTTTTTCATACAAATAATCATCATACGATACGTTCATTATTTACACACTGTTTTTCATATTAATATTCTTATTATTCCGTTTGCCGGGTCATGACCAGAGAACATGCTGGTAAACGGGGATACTTTCTACTCTATGACACCTGATCTTACCTCTACTATGTTTTAAGTGGTTCGTGTTTGCTCCACCCTGTATAAACTGTATGTACATTTTGCTTGATTCATGTTTATTGTTTCCATATCTCATTGACGTGATTTTTCATTTAATGTCAACATAACCTATTAAAGTCCATTTCTGAGATTTATCAGTTTATACCTTAATATTTTTAATGGCTAGAATATTTCCTATTTCTATCAGGACTAAAATTACACGTAAATAAAGAAAATCGATTGTCTATTTTGTTTACAAAGTCTACATGATTTTCGTATTTTTTAAATTTTAAAAATTCCCGGACTGTCACTTCTTTCGAGTATTCTTGTTTTCGGAAGCAGTTCTCTCATTTCGACAAAAGCTGAATACAAAGCAACCATGTTTATTCATTATCAATTCATGAGGAAGATGCTTTTTTCTATGATTAGTCAGCCACGTTATTTTTCGTGGTTTAAAAATGTTAAATCATAAGGGAACTGTTTTTTTTTTTACATTTCAAACGTAACACCCTCATGAAATTTTAAATCATAAGACTGTTCTCTATTGGAATTTCTATTTTCTTACTGAGAAATATCTCAATCCACGCGTGCTCAGTTTGCCATATGCAACAAATAATTCGAACACTTCTTCCCGACATTATTGCGAACTTTTTCCCTTTTTATTGTATTTTTCCCACCCGTATAAGTTCCACAAAGACAAATAAGAGCTCTTTTATTACATATAATGTAATTATAGCATCACAGGAAAAGAGACTACAGAGCTTAATAGCATCAGGTACAACATAATATATATATACTGAGAAATCCCCTACAGACGTACCGGGGAGCAACTTGACATGACATTTGTCCATGAAAAAGCCCCGATAAATTTTTCATACAAATGTTAATAAATGCAGTGTTTGAGGATGCAATCTGAGAAAATGCATCATAGGTTATAAATATATAAACGAAGATGCATGTATCTAATTTAGGTTTTTTCATCAGACAAAAAAAAAGTTTCCTACTACATATGGGTAAATTTTACCCATATCCATGCTTGAACAAAAAATAATTTTAAATACCATTGCTTCTTTTACAGATGAAAATAATTATTTGAAATATTAAATTTCAAACGATATTCTTTTAAAATGATTTTAGAATGAATTTCCTTATTTAAGATTCCATACTTTTCGTATCATTTATCAACAGGGAAAATTAAAGTAAACGTCTTGGATTACTGCTTTACGTGAGTTTTAAGAACTATGCATCTTCAAAGATGTCTTCCACGAAACCAAGTTATGAAATTTTTCTGTTTTTGAAAAAATAAAAAAAAATACTTTTAAGAGAAATTTTTACATCTATTTGAAGAATACTCCAGATGCCGTATGATTTCAATCTCTAGTCTCTACCCAGAGTTATCGTTCCGAACGATAACTCTGGGTAGAGATTGGTTTGATTTAACTGTTTAATCTCATCTTACTCTTGTCTGCAGGTCATCACTTATTTTTTATGCACTTTTTATTTAATAATTGGATTTGAAGCCTTATTAAAAAAAAATATGACAAAAATTCCCGAATTCAGTAATGTTCTGTAATCCCGGTTTATTGTAATAAATGTACTTCCCCGAAAAAGGAAATGTGCCCAACCTGTTGTAGCTACTAGGCGTTACACGGCTTTATAAGAGTAACTAGTAGTAATAATTGTCAAAGTTTAAATAGCATACAAATGTAATGTATACCAGTGGAAAATGTTGAATCCCCGCCTCAAACACCACTACTACACAAAAAAGGATTTTTGAGTTTACCCAATTTTCCTCTTTTTTTTTAAGCCGTCTTAATGTGTATTCCTTGTTTCAAGAACTAACTTCGGGTGCAATCATATATTTCTCTTGACCTTGACCTCGGATAATGGCCTACTTTTACAAAAAATTACCAAAAATAAACTTTGGTCAAAATATGTAAAGGATTGAAGCTAGAGCTTTTATATTCTGTTTATATCGTGCATTTGTTATGTAGATATACCTTTCTCTAATTTGGATACAGTATTTTAAACTTAAATTAGTTGTTCAATGTACATTTCAAATTTCCTGAAAATAAAAACTGGTACTTGATTAACAGTTGGCGTACGATGTTGGTCAGATATATCCAACCAAAAAAATTAACCTTCTCAGGGGGGAAAAGGGTGTGCTAAAATAAAGTTATCACTGTATTAAACATCATTTAAAGAAACTTATCCTGTAAATAAAATGATTAATTAGAACTATATTTGGTGAAGATTGGACTTACAGTGACTTACAGTGGCTGTATATTTCTTCGTATTCAGAGATGTTTGTATCTTACCTTCTTCAAACAGTCTGGAATGTTGTGCTTTGCTTCGTAATATCGCACACATGTAGATTGTTTGTTGATTTAAAACATTTACTTAATTTGTTTTATTATTTTCTACAAATGGTTGTGATAAGAAATTATTTCCGGATTCCTGAGTGAAAACAGTAATAAGTTAGACTACTATAGGATACTCGGCTGTTTCCGGTCGGAGCCAGGCCATGAAGATAAGACATGGCGGAAATAACAGCTTCCGATGCGTGACGATCAAAAATCTATTGTTTTCTTTGTCTTTTTTTTTATTTTCCATAAACATTGTTTTACTGACCAATGGGAAATACGTGATGGGAAATTAATAATCCTTTTAGGTACTTCACACGAAGATAGAGTTCATTAAATCAGAAATTTACTCACTAATTAATCAAATTGAGCGATTGTGTGCAGAAGCTATTTACTTAGTTTCAGAACTTCACCTATGAAGATGATTTCATCAAAGTGATTACAATCTAACTTTGGAGGTTACCGAAGTCATCAGTACAAATTCTATATATAATAAATATGGTTGGTCTATTGCGGGGCCTTTGCGTTTTTGGATATTCTTTTTACTATATAATGTGCATTATTTTCCAACTCCTTACATGTGAATGCATAACTGTTAACGTAACTGTCTTGGCGCCTCAGCACCCATCCCAAAGAATGTTTTCCCTGAAGAAGATAAGCCCAGGAGTGGAAATTGGAATCGATTATGTCCGCCGTGAACAACTTCTTCCTCAAGTTGATTTTACCGTACATTTGGTGGATACAAACTTTAGCTCGCGCGTGGCACCAATTCGCGCCATGCAGCTGATGGAACGTGATCAGGTGCATGTATTCCTTGGTCCAGTGTACGATTACAGCCTTGCCCCTGTGGCCCGGTACGCCCCTCATTGGGCAGTCCCCGTCATATCCCCGGGGGGCTTTGCTCATGATTTCAAAAGTAACCGTCTAGAGGAGTATACCACACTGACTCGAATTGGTCCAAACTTCGAATCCACTGCTGACTTTATAGGCAAAATTATACAAGCACATAAATGGTCACGTGCCTTACTGATCTACCAAGGGGACGGGCAGCGATTTGTGTTCCCCAGGTTTTGTTTTCTGGCTGCTAGCGCATATATCTATCATTTCCAACGAAATAAGAACAAAGATATCGCCAAACAAGACTTTCACATCTACATCCCAAACAAGGAGAGCTTCGAGAGTTTGTTAAGAAATAGAGTAGGCGAGAAATATTCGGGTAAGTAAAGAATCTTAAAAAACTCACCTGTAAGACCCCAGGTGACTCAAATGTATCGTCAAGGTAGTAATGTAATTGCACTGGATAATATTATAATTTTTGTTTTACATTTGCAATGCCCTAAGAAAAGGGCATGTTTTATAGGTCAACTGTTAATAATGTATGTTTAGGATCAGAGCTGTTCTGGTCATAGGCATCGGTCAAATAAAAATGTCATCAATACATCAATTCATATCATTTCATATAAATAGAACAAAAATTAGGGAGGGAGAGGGTACATGTAGATACATGCAGAAGGAAAACCCGCAGGTTTTAACACGAATCCCATGAAAAGGCTCGAGCGTGTTACAAAACAAGTCGTGATCAGTTTCCCAGACAATGTATATATACAGTTGTCCAAACTTAGATCATCAGACTTAAGTTTCTCTGGAGACTGAATCACATTAAGGTTGATAGAAATGTGGGGGGTATATACATAAAGTATTAGTGCTCTAAGCCAGAGTGACATAAAATACAAATCCTAACTCCATTACTGTGGTCATAAACGGAGGATTTATATGGCGTGTAAGTAGACAATACCGAGTTCTCCATAAATCCAAGGAATGCGATAGCAGCCAAAAATGGAGATACTGGATTCGAATACTAGTCTGAGGTGACAACAAATTATGCGGCTTTTTGCTTGTCTATGACAGAATGCGCAATGGAACATCACATTCGGGACAGCGCGTGTTTTGTGATCATTTGGCTTCATTAGGGTAACGAGAGACGCTTCCTGTGAAAGAATTCCCAGTCGTAAATTTCACATTAAATCTAGAAATTACTCAACAGAGAAAATTCTTCTAATTTATAAAATCTGGAATATTCTCCTACGTCCATAGACGCTGATTTTCTATAAATCTTCTCATTGTGTTTGTTTAAATATTCTGCTCAAATATTAATCTCTACTAGAACATTAATCATTGGGTGGAAAAAAGCTACTAGCGACACATTTATCATTAATGTAACACTTCGGGTAGGCCTAAGGAAAATGCCATTGCTTACGATTTTGAAAGCTGAAGCCAATTTCATTTGTGTGAGCTGGTTTATAAGGTAAAACAAGGAAAGGGGCTAATGATTTTAATCGTTACCCGCCATACTCAGACGGTTCCTACACGGATTTTACAAATATCAGTACCTTTATTGTACCTGAGTGTCTTGTACAAAAATTGTTTTATACGAAAATATTTTAAACCTTTATTATAAGAGTTTGTGCTTCAACGAGATAGAAGTAGACAAGAGAACATTACTTAACCATGAAATTTCAATCTTCTTGACTCTCCAAATAATGGAGCACTTGACACGGTAACACGAGTGGTTCTTTGATTCCTGATTATATGTACTTAAGTACAGGTATTAGAGAGTGGGTGATGATAGATCTTTATACTCAGTAACAGTGTAATTCATTGAGTCCAACACAGAATCTAATTGTAAATCATAAGCGAAAAAACTTACCGTGATAGTGTTAATATATACATGAAGAACAAAAAATCCAGCTACGAAATTATAAATGAATTAAAGGAGAAACTCAAACGATAAACAAAGGGGTTTTGTTTCGGAATCAATAAATCCAAAGCCTTTTTCTTAAATTGATCAATGAAAAATGAATATCATGATTAAAATCATTAATGAAAATAAAAACAAAAATTTAACAAATATACAAACAATCGAAACAAGATTAACAAGAAAACGAGCTCTTTGAGTGGAATATCACTTTAAGCCTTTAAAACTTAATCAAGCTCTGTACAATAGAAAAGACTTTTTGAAATAAGTTCTTGGTCTCGTTGCGCCACTGAGGATAGTGTGTCTGGGGTTGACTAGTTTTGGATTAATTGTATTATACACGATATTGTCACATTTGGCATTAATTAAATATCATTAAATTGTCTTTTTGATACCGTTTATGGTTATTCTAATTATGTCAGGAAGTTATGGTGGAGGTAGAGTATTTATTCTTGAGGACTTTTAAACATATAAATATATTTTATTATACCGGTATGAAATTCATATCACTGATATATCGACCACGTTTTACAATTTAACAATTATTACTTTTATTCACATATCAACTTTGTATATCGAACTGAGCTTGAAATAAAAGATAGATAATCTATTTAATATTTGGATAATACTCGGAAAATACTTTAATGATAACAAAACAACAAAGCTTTATGATAAACACGGTGACTTCAGTCGTCTTCTTCCCTAACTTATCTAGTAATAGACCCTTACCTCCTGTACTTTTAGTTTATGCCTCTCACTTGATTTCATATGCAATAGCATGTTCTACATATGAACAGTTTCTAAATTGAGGCAAGCTATTGATGAACAAGTCAATTGAACAAGGATACCAACAATCTTGTTTGAAATTGATACAATGACCTTGTAAGCAAATACAACCTATCATTAAGTCAAATGCTGACTTTTTTCATATTTATTGTTAGGCCATTATTTACAGACTTAATCATCTTTCCCCCTAATTTTCCCGCATGACAAGAAACACACGGTCAGCATAGGATGCTCCTTTCTCCATGGCACCTGAACCCACCATTTATGTTTTAGAGGTCCGTTTTTGCTCTGCTCAAAAATAAAAAGAGACTAATATACAAATTGTAAATGAAATGTAATTGAAAAGTAATTCATTTGGTCATTACTGACATTTTTTATGTAATGCATTACATTACAATTCCTTGTAATTGAAAGATGGATCCATTACACATTCGACCCATTACTTTAAAAAAATGTAATGATTACAATGCATTACCATTACCCCAGGTCTGTTTGTCTGTATCATTGGCGGTATTGGCTGCAGAGCTGGAGCTCTTTGGTGTAGAAATTTCCGACGGATAAACCGAAAATACATGAATAGCCCGAGGCAGTCTTAAAGTGTAATAAAAAGGAATGTTGCTCACCGATCTTTTCAATTCTTTATGGAAGTATGTGTAATTGTAAGCAATGTTCAAAATTATATACTGGTAATAAAAAATTATCCAAATTTACGTAGTAAAATAAATATATGTACATGTTATTGTAGAGAATCTGATGTATACCAAAGTTGATTTACTACCTTTAATGTGAACAATTGTCATAACACGTTTTATATGGATATTTTTTAAAATCAATTTACAATACATGTATTTTTTTAAGTCTGAAAATTATGATAACCAACATTTCAGGCTATTTTTGTTTTTGAATTCTTTTATTGTTACATTAGCTAATATTTATTATTCTAACAATGTTTCCCTAAATACATTCCTGATAAGCTTAAAATTCATGAAATGTGTATGAATGCACTGTTACGTACAGATTCACCTAGGAATGTAATAAAACATATGCAGATACCTCCTGTGTTAATGCGTTTAAAACTATAATTCGAATTTGACAAATTGTAGTAGTTGATGTTTTTTATATCCGCTTTATATCCGTTTTAAGGCTTCTGTACTTTTTGGTTAAATCGCATTATACACTGATGCTGCGTGCTAATTTGCCAACTGATATCCGCCATGATAACGCTGTAGGACAAAGAACAACGCAGTGGCTGCCGGGGGCTCTCGTGCCGTCAAAGGGAGACAGGTTTATAAATCGGGTTCGTAGTTTAGAAATTTCCGGTCGCTAATGGACACCTTTCTCATTTGTCTATTTCCAATATTACTAGAAAAATAGCTCTGCTCTTTGTTAACATGCTAGTGTTTGTCTTGGAGCTGCAGGCGTTTGATAGGTGACAGTCAGTTGATATATTTATATCGTAAAAAACAAATTAAACTGACTTGATATTTTCCTTTGTATGTTCCTGGAAATAGTAAACTCTCGCCAAAAGCAGCGGGTGGTGAAATTAAAAATGATAATTTTTTCATATTGGAAGAATACACTTTTATATATTAATGCTAAAAGACCGTTTTTAGTTTTCGAATTCCAATACCTGAACATGGAAAGAGAATGATGGCATCCTTCGTGGATTAACATTAATAAATGTCTAAAAGACAAAATAATACTGCTGTCGATTTCAGGACTTGCGAGCAAATAAGTGTGATTTTCCACTTAATTCCTGGCCGCCGAGTACCGTCGACTGACAGAGTATCACAAAAGCTGCTTTAATTTGTATGCACAGAAATATCTCTGCTGCTTGGTTGGCCTTTGCTGGCTTTAATTAAATTTACTATACTAATTGGATGCCTTTACCAAATTATATGGCAGAAAATCTAGTAAGAACTTATCAAGTGATGAGAACATCAAAATGCATTTAAGTATGATTGAGAAAAAGTCCTAGCCTTTAGAGGTGGGAGATAGTGTGGACTCCTGACCATGTCGCGGTATCGGAGGACAGTTGTCTTAGCAGTTCTCTGTAGTTTATTCTATCGCTCGGAGACATCCGTTACTTTAACCGTTATGGCTCCAGCCTCGCCAAAGTCTCGCCTGTTCTCGTTGTCAAAAATCATCCCAGCGGTTAATCTTGGAATTGAGGAAGTGCAAAGGCGGGAAATTTTACTTCATGTAAATGTTACCTTTGTTGATACGGAGGAATCTGCCATTAAAGCCCCTGTTGAAGCATTTAAAATAGTCAGGGAGGGGCGACAGAACGTGTTTCTGGGACCAGTGGGGGACTACGCCCTCTCACCGGTCGGTCGTTACGCCCCCTACTGGAACATCCCTATCCTGACCCCCGGAGGATTTTCACATGATTTTAAAGTTAACAGGAAAAGCGAGTATCCCACCTTAATTCGAACAGGACCAAGTTTTGACAGTGTGTCCGCCTTTTTAGACCAAAAGATTCTGCAGCGTTACAACTGGCGGAAGATCAGCCTCTTGTATGATAGAAATGACCGAGGATTGTTTAGCGGGTTTGACTACCTTTTGGGATCAGCATTTGTCGTACAATTGCGGGATAATTCTAAGCACTTGGATTACGATATAAACACCTCACTGTTGCATCATGTCCCCTCCAGTAGGAATTATACGAAAACACTGGTGGAGGACGTGGGCGGAAGGTATGGGGGTAAGTGAATAGGCGGATCTAACAAATACATGTAAATATAGCAGTAATATAATATAGGCTTCTAACAAGAAATAGTGGAACATGTACATGTTTTCATTATAACAAAGAACATGGAAAATCAGAATATACAGAAGATAATAGGGATTTCTCGGTCGACACGCAGTTACGAGTTGCATGTAGTTACTGAATTGTCCAAATCACAATGCATAGAGGAAAGGCGAGCTAATTACTTACAATAATAGGCACTTTTATCTTCCCTTCTCTTTTGCCAACAAAAATATTTCTGTCAGCCTTTTTTCAAACTATTTTTTTATGACAAATTGATTTTCCTTTGGTGCATTCTGTGTGTTGAAGTTTCTGTCGTGGAATGTCAGGATTTTATGATTTAACCAGCGAGCATTAAATTAGCTGCTCGTGTTGACTGGTTAGTTTTAATATTCTCTCTGTCGACAATCTTTACAGAGTCCCGGGAGACCTGTTTCCTTTCAGAGTTATATTATTATTTTAATTTCCTGTCTTAGTACGTGTATAGTGAGTTATATTCTTAGAAGTCATAGGAAGTCAACTACGAGTAGCCATGTAATATTTACGTACATTTTTAGCCATGTTTTCTTAATTTACCCTCATACTATCATTTTAATTTGCACGAAGTACTCATAGACCGAATTATTTCTTCATTAAAAACTATTTATCTCTACAAGAGGAGATAAAGGAAATGAGTAAATTTATTATTTGGATCGTTAATTCAATCTCTTACAGAGTCATATACATGCAATTAATTAGTGAACGTCGATTTTAATCAACCCAATACAAGCTCTACCCCAGCATTATCAGTAATTTACAACCAACTAATCGACTTTAATCATGAACGCTACAAAGCTGAACTTAAACACTATTGAACCCCGGGTTTTAAAAAATCAATTATAGTCAAGATTTTTATTTTTTTATTGGACCATTTATTCAAAACTAGAATAAAGTGCACCTGTTTATTTTAACCCTTTACTCGTGGACCAGGTTTCTATAAGACATGTGATCTTTTTTTTAATCTCTGTTGTATGTCTTTTTTTCTCAGATTGCACAACTATCCATCACTGGCCTACCCAGGGTCTGTTTTCTATAACATTTCGAGATCAAGTCAAACATTTCCCCCAAACAAAAGCCATTTTGGAAACATTTTAAGCTAATTATAACCATAGCATGGCGTTTGGGGTAAGCAAACATAGCAAAAAACACTTCCATTAAACACTCAATGGTGTTTACGTAATGTAAATATTCCCAACATTACAGGAATTTAAAAAGCGTCTTTACAAATAAAAGTGTACATTTGAACAAACTGCACAGTTTGAGGGGAGGTATGGTATGGGGGGTTGTTTCTGGTCTCCACGACTGGCAGATCCCTGTGTCAAGTGTTCCTTAAGTGATGATTTAAAATCTTGGCTTTTCCTTTTACACCTTAAATCGTCTTATGGGTTATGCATCATTTGCTACAATATGAAACAATTTGTCTACTTAAGTTTTGATACAAAAAGGTGTCGTGTCAGATAAGGAAGAAAATACATTAAAGAGACAGGGAAAAAAATAAATCCATAATTTATTGAGGAGATATAAGGTGCGGGGAAGGCAGCGGATCAGCTGAGATGTAGATCCATTATAGAGCGAGCATTACTAGGGTCAGAGAGATGGATTATACCAGTCACCCCCACCACTGATTCTGATGATTCGTTACATAAGGTGTCGAAAGTAATCACACTGATCCGGGTCTTCGCGACTCTTTAAGAGCACGGTTAACGCCGGTGCTCAGGGTTAATTGGACGTTAACAGCCTCCGTATTTGCCCAGTATACGGGATATGTTTACTCTGATTCCAACAGATTGAATCAACGATCATCAATTAATCTCAGTTAGTGGGTAGTTATTTCAAGGAATAATGAGACAGAAGTAAAAATTTGGATTCGCAATGCCTTCCCCAATGAAGAATGTGTCAAATTAAAAATTGTGTGTTTAGACACTGTCGAAATGAATTTCAACAGGGGAGGTATTGTTACACAGGGAATATGAATCATCTAAATGTAATCGGAATCTATGCAGTCTACGGACAGAATTAACGTAATACAGGGGGAGACTTGATCTGGTAGCGCCGTGATTTATGATGAGAGTTGGAGAGTTAGTTAAGGTATATGTTCTAGAGAGTGTGTTCTTTGGCCTGTGTTGAGATGACTCTCATATCTACTGAGGATCTAAACTCTGATAAAAGTAAACACATCGTGGGGTTTAAAAAGAAGAAAAAATAATCATCATTGTTTGTTTTAAGTTGTTTATATATATTTGGTGTAGAAAGGAGTGTTTATTAGAAGCAGGGCGTCCGCGAGGGTGTTCGGGGGTCTTCTGTGCGTTTGATAAAGTGCCTTTGGCTCTTTGATCCTGTGGCGTACCTTGTGTACAGAGGAATTATTCACCTATTTGCATAATATAAGAAATATGGCATTTCGTGTCTTATTTGAAAATTTGTCAATACTTACACGAGTGCTGTAAAGAAAAAGTCAATGAAACCCCGTCGTCTTCAGTAAAAAGCTTAAAACAGGAATGTAACGGGCGCCTTTACAGTGATAAGTGTGACACCGGCAGTGCAGAATGACCCTCTTGTGGCTGCTCCTAACATGGAGTGTATACTGTGTGTCGGGGGCCAGGATTCCGCTCAGACTTACTACAATGGCCCCCAAATTTCCAAGGGAAAGAATGTTTTCCCTGACAAAAATTAAACCTGCCATTAAACTTGGGATAGCAGAAGTGCAGCGACGTCAAATTCTTCCAAATCATGAATTCAATCTTACGTTTGTGGACACAAAGGAGAGTTCTATAGTGGGCCCAGTACAGTTCTTTAATTTCATTCAGCAGGGAGGGGAGAACCTCTTTCTGGGACCCGTGGCGGATTACACCCTGTCCCCTGTAGCGGGATATGCCCCGTTTTGGAATGTGCCTATTCTTACCCCCGGTGGCCTTTCTCATGATTTCAGGAAAAAGAGAGCGGAGGAATATAAAACACTTACCCGCATCGGGCCGGGATTCGACAGCACGGCCAGATTTCTAGTGGATGACGTCATGAGAGTTCATAACTGGAAGCGCGTGAGCCTGATTTACGACACGGATGACCGAGGACTGTTTCACGGTTATGATTTCCTTTTAGGGTCAGCCTTTATAAATCACTTCAAAAGCTCCCTCGGTTCTGATGTCAAATTTGACATTCTGACACCAGACCGGGAACACGGGGAGATTCTCAAAGACACGGTCGGTAACAGATTTTCTGGTAGGTTTTCTGTATTTCTTACTGTCTACCAAGGTATTTCATTCGCCCCTAATCAATCATTATCATTATTAAGTGTTCCGTAGTTGAAAATCCTAAATAATCTTTTTAATACTTTAAATAAAACTTTTAAGGAAGGAAACGATTTAAACTGCAATGAGAAATAAGTTTACGGATAATATTGCATATGCAAAGAGTCTTCAGTGATGTGGCAACTTGAGTTCATGACACCCATGTGAAATTGGGATTTACTAGAAAGTCACTGTGGCAAAGGCTTGCGTTAGCAAAAACAATCCTACCCACCCCCGACCTTGAAAAAAAAATCAAAAATACCCGAAAGAGAAGGAGTTCGATGATATATCCAAGTATACACATGTATACACATGTACCAGAGAGAAATTAATATTTGTTAAACCTTGTCTATTTGGAGTTTTTATTTGGCTATATTAATTGTTGTAACAATCTATTTATTCTGAACTTCAAAAATGTTCCTTGTAAGATCAAGGTACAATGTTAATGAATGTATAAGAAGATTGGTATAACTATACTACAGTTTATTTTATTTTATCGAAACGATTTTATTTCTTTTTATATTATTACTAGGATGAAACAATGAAAAAGAGTAAATAGGTCGTTTATTGAAAAGTATGAAAAATAGAACATTGATCCGAGGCAAATGAAAATAACTTTAATATAGAGAATTAATACAAATATAGGTGCCAGCTTGTCTTTAATTAGCTCTCGTAGGCCTAGGGGGCACAACAAAAGGGCGGGGAATTAGGAATCAGCCCAGACTCTGAGATGTTTGATTTATTAAAAAACATTTCTGCTGATGGGCTGTTTGTGTGTTTTGCCATCTGAGTTGTACACTTTGTAACAGTCTTCAGTCACATTGTTCTGGAAAGTTAAAACAGTCGTTTATACAAAAAAGCATACTGTATTAAAGTTTATTAGAAAATCAAATTAAAATGTATTAATATATTTAAGGCATAATTGCTTCTTTGGATTTTAGAATGAAAAAGAAAATAAGTTGATAGATAATAATACAGGGTAACGATTAAATCAAATTTCCTATTAGTTTTCGCCACACAAAAATATTTAAAAATTACATGATATATAGATCGTGGTAATTAAGCATTTAGGGGAAAATAAATCATGAACAGAGCTTTACATTTACAATACATATTGTTCTCACTAGAACCTATGGAAAGCGACGCCTGCAGGTGTATAATGATTTAATAATGCATATCCGAAAAGTCGAAATCGCTAAAGTAAAAATTAACAAAAATAAATGTACGTATTCTACACAATGTTTTCACATTTAATACGTATAAAAGTAAAATACA
>PRKT01000092.1:384774-438571 GCA_003671525.1 Saccostrea glomerata | reverse complement strand
ATGGTGCTAAAAGTGTAATATAAACTTAAGAAAAATATACCAAGCCAGGTGAATTTTATTAGGAAAAGCTAAATGGTTAAAATCAGCCTATGTGATATTGCTAATTTTTTGTCATTTTCATCTTCCTTTTTAAATTCACCTGGCTTGGTATATTTTTCTAAAGTTTATATTACACTTTTAGCACCAAGAAAACATATTCTGAAATTTGTTTTCATCTGTAAACCTTTACTGAATGTGATTTGTCTATATTTGTTTTTTTTATTGAAATATTACTTATATTTTCCAAGTGTATTCCATTTTCCAGTTCTTTGGAGAAAAATTTCTAAGAACCTTCCACATTTCTAAACTTGTGACATGATATTAAATCTTTTTCAAAGAAAAAATTTGTTTGTATCATCTGTCCTTAAGTAATACACATAAACATACTCTGATTTAAAATTCACAATGAATACTTAATTACTTAAGTATTACAAGGCGGGACAACTCTGAGGTATACTCACTGGTCTTTCAAACAGGAACACCCCTCCCCCTAATAATGACCCCCTGTCTTTTGTTTTACCTAATTTATAAAAAAAAATGCAAATGCGGAGGACGGGTTGTCCATGTGTAAAATGTATATGTAAGATAAACTAGTGAAACTACTCATCTAACTGACAACAAAGTGTAATTATTTGTATATTGTCAACATTTCTTTGATGTAGATATACGTTTCATAAATTGTCATAAGGAGATGGACGAGATTTTAATTACATGTATGCGTCGAAAGTCAGGTGTTATAGAAAATGGTAGATGAGTACATTTTTTAGTTTATTTGATGCCTCGATTCCCAGTCCCTCGACCTTTTCGCTTTTTTGAATCACTCTCCGTGCTGTAATCGGATTAAATGGCTTCATCGTTCAGTTCTCAGCATTATTTTTTTTCTCATGCATATTCTCATTAATTGCACTCATCTATAGCTACCACCGCCCTCATTTAGTTATACGGTAAAGTATAAGGTTTGAAGTTGTTTATCTAATAAGTTTAAGTGATCTAGAGGGAAATTCACCTTAAGGAGGCATTAGCAAGGACATACAAAACCCCCCCCCCAAAAAAAAACAATATTATACAACATTTTTGAATATTCAGTTTGCAATACCATTGATTTAGAACATGGTCATCTATAGAAAGGCAGATATATATCTGAATTAATCATTCGTTAGAGATTATGGTGACAAGAAGACGACTTACAGATGTACCTGTATATTTTACCTTAATACTTTGTGGAGAGGGGAAGCTGGCTGCGTGATTGACCGTGTATACATCTAGTTATTGATGTCAAACTCCCCTTTACTTGTCATTAATTGTTCCCCGCTCTGTGATTAGGATATCGATCTGAGGCAGTGACCACCTGTATATTACTTCTACAGGTATTAGATATAATATGTTACCTGTAATTAATACTCCGGCGGATTCCTATATTGTAGGGTAGTCATATAACCACACTATTATATAGGGTCTGTAGCGATTAAATATGGAGTGTAACAATTAATATGGCTCTGTTGTCCCTGTGACACATAATTAAAGGTTAGTATTTCCGTGGGAACGCTTATCTCTCTTTATACCAAGTCCCCCATTCCTTGATATCGATAGATGTAACTTAATTAGTCCAAATTAATGGGTTTTTTTTCTATTCTTCTCCACATGTACGGCTTACATGTCCCTAATTCCCGGGATAATGGTGTAACTTTAGATTACCAGCCTCATGTATACTCGGTGATACATTGTAACAGACTAATTGTATGGAGCGGTGCAGTAGTGGTGTTACTTCGTCAGCTTCCTCTAAATAGCTCTCGTAAACATCGATTTTCTCCTTAATAGTTAACATAAGCAATCACTGTATGTATGGTTTACTACAGAATGATACCTAAATTTAACAGTTTGGTCTTGCTGCTTCAGTAACGATGTGATGTAATTTTAATAAAAATGATTAATTTTCAATTTACAGAGAAACACATGATCATTATTTGTTACATATATTGTTGCATTTTTTCTTTAGTGATTAATGGCCCTTTTTTAAAATCATATGAAGCATATAACGCTAGTTAAGCTCTTGTCTGCTTGTCTAATCCATCAAATTGTCACTCATAAATCATTTATATTTGATCTGATTTCAATTAAACTTGAATACATGTACATATTTTACTGCTAATATTTCATCCTTGATATATACAGCTACATTTTAATATATGATGAATCACTCAAAATACTAATTATGATGAACAGTTTTAAAATTTTCCTGCAATTTTTTGTCTAATTGCAAAAAAACACCCCCCCCCCTTCCCCCTGTAATCAGCATGTTTATTGAATGAATAAATTTTGCCTACAATAAATGAAATTTATATCAGTCATGTCTTATTCATTTATTTTGTTCTTTTAGACGACTAGTCAAAAATTATCAGCCAAAAAAGAAAGAAGAAGAAGAACTACAACAGTAAGTCAAAGCTAGCACAAAAAACTAATTAAAAATAAATAATTCATGAGAAGTCATCCCTGCCCCCCCCCCCCCCCCCCGAAAAAAAAATATTGATGCTAATACTCATATATTCTTTTTATGTCTGCGAATGGATTCGTAGGCTGTAAGCAAAGCAAAAACCATGTGTGTGTAGCAAAAAAAATTGGCCGTTTCTACATTGTTATTTTTAAAACTAAGCGTACATGTATCTATTGTTGGTCACATGAGAAAACCCGAAAAAAATCTCGGCACTTTATTTTTATAAAAGAAGAGGAAAGTTTTGACCAATCAAAGAGCGTCAAAACTAGTACTGATCTTTTACTGATCAAGTAAATAAGTGTATATAATCACCTCAGAAAAACTGTGAATTTTGATCAAACGCCTCATCCACGTCCATGCTAATTTTAAACGGAAGAAAGTTCGTGGTTTTTTTTATATTAAATATTGCTGACTCCCTCTTCAGCTATCACACTTGTATTTAGAACTGCTTGTTGTCCACATCATGTGATTGACGTAATCTGTTAATGCATTAAGATTCAATCTCAGATTGCAGAAACGAATAGAAGGAGACTGACCCTTCTCATTTTATTTTCCATTTACGTCCCATCTTCTGTGAAAGGAGATATAAACAGTCTTAACGACCATCTCACGCTATCCAGACATGGATCTCTTTTCACGTTGTCCTATAAAATTCCTGTTCCAATTTTCCTTGTATGCCTCGCTTCCGGGAAAATTAATTTTGTTTATTGTTCACAGAGTGACGGAATGCCATTGAAAATTTTAAAAAATCAAATCAGGAATAAACAATTTTCCTAATATATTTGTTTCTCCCGGATATTTTACTTGCATGTTGGTTATTAAGATTTAGGCATGGAAGCATTTACTGTAACAGCAATAAATACTGGGGGCTTAGAAATTAGGAAAATTGCAACGTATGTAGAATGAAACCAAGATAGTTTCAGGTACTACATGTACATGTACATGCATTTGCAAAAAATGGTTAAGAGGTATAAGTGTTCAATTTGACTTGTTCTTTTCAAGGAAAAGTACATGTAATCATAAGTAATGCGCGGGTTATGATGACAATCAAGCAAACGCAAAAAATGTCGAAACTCTTTTGATACTATGAAAGAATACATCCGTATACGACATAGCGACACTCAACGGGTAGTTGTGACTTTAACCCACTTCCGTCCCTGGGAACTTATATATTACATATAATTAGGATATTTTAAAAACTGTCAAGATCCGAAACACGATGTTAATGTACATGCGACCATACGTGAATGTACATATACTCAGATGTATTAGTGTAAGATCAAACATTTATTAATTACCAGCGTAATAGTTATAGAAATGTTTGACTTTTAAGAAGATCTTAACTCTTAATAAGTGTTTTTTTTTAATTTGCAGAAAATTGTATCATATAAAAAAAATAAAAAATGTAGAAAAGTCCATTTTAATTATTTTCATTATACATGATCATGTTCATTCAGAGTACTCACCAGATTTCTCCAGGGGGAAGTTCAAAAACACTTAGTTGAATCATTAGATACACTGTAAAAAATGTGCTTAGGAAATAAACACTACCATTACATGTTTACATCTAAACATGTTTAATATTATGTTTAACACCTAAACACTTCGGTCTTAAGTATTTAATACCTAAACATGTTTAGAAATTAAACACGTGTTTCATTCTTCAGTACGTGAAATACGGAGTTGTCTTCCCGGAAATGATCGAGATATATTCAAACATGAATTAGCGCGGTTGTCGAACAAAGAAAATCACAGCATTAAGAGAAAACCGTTTATCCTATCAAAATGATAGAAATTCAAGATACAACTGTTGCAGATTAAGTGAAATACACGAGGGATGCTTCTTGAAAACTGTGATTTAGAAGGTTTGTATGATTTTATTTACACAAATTGAGCTTGACGAGAGAGGCAAACAATGTCAGCAGTATTTGTTTATCATAGGATCTTGCATTCTTTACTTAAAGATACATGTACAATATTAATGTACACCATTATTTATTGATACCGTTTTACTATTCATAATAAGGTTATGAAATAATGGATATGTTTATGGACGATAATTTTCAACAAAGAGCAAATATATATCCTATATCATTATTGAGATACGAGTAGTGTGTTGTATGTGTCCTCTACACACAAAGATATCTTGGATATAATAAATAGAATGTTTTTACATGAAACCCAATTAATAATTGAAAATTATTTTATTTATTATAGAGAAAATAATGGAGAGGTTGAAAAAAGACTTAACCACCCAGAGAATACATATACCTCCAGCAGAAAGGCTAGGGGCCAAAGAATCACTGGATTAGATCATTGGTACATGTACAAGGTAAATTTATGCAACTTGTACTTTATTTGATTGTGTCTAAGTTGTTTGTTATCTATCTATTACATGTATATGTTAGAGGTTTCTTCAGCCTTCCTCACCCATGGACTGTTTCCTTCTTTCGTGTTAAGACTGAAATTTCTGTCCATTATATTTGTTTTATTTGTATAATTTTTTAACTTTAGTAAATAACTTTAATTATTTTTTGCAGAAAAAAAACATTTTACTAAAAGCAAGAAAAATAAGGATCCAGCCAAGTTTATGATCATCACAGAGGAAAAGAACAGCATTATTGGAAGAGGACTGGAGATATGGTGTCTACTAACTTGAACTCGCTGAACCGGGGCCTTTGTTGTGTTACTAAGCTCGGGACTTGAGATATTCCAAATACTTTCAAATTCTGGATGGATTATGATTTGTATCTCGGTGACATAGAAAACAAATAAGTAAAAAAAACCTAAAAGACTAAAGACTTTGAAAACTTAAATACGTATTTCGAAGGTTTTGTGGCATACTGTATTGTATGTATGAGTTTGTTGAAAAATGACTTTTTATTCTTAGATGGATAAAATGTTAAACATTTTAATTGTCTAATAAACTAATAATAAATATAAAATTACTCTGAAGTTCTTTGTAATTTGTATAGAGATAACTACGTTCTTTTAATATAGGATCGGTATATTATAAGTGTACCATATTTGGATAAATATTCTTTAATTTTGATTGCATCTTATCATGTTTAATAATTTAACATATTTAAATTCTAAACACGTTTAGGCCGTAGACGCGAGCTTCAACATGCACATGTTTAGAAATTAAACGGATACCTAAACATGTTTAGAAAATAAATGTGTTTAAGTACTAAACATGTTAAAAATCTGTCTACAAGAATAGTGTTTAGAAAAATGTTTAGACTCTAAACACATTTTTTACAGTGTACCATTGAGGTTAACTTGTATATAGAAAATTCATGCAAATAATGTTTCATATTTGTTCTGTTCTAAAATACGATCAATTTAATCTAGCTCATCTGAGCAGAGGCTCAAGTGAGCTTTTCTGATCACAATTTGTCCGTCGTCCGTCCGTCTAGCTGTCTGTCCGTCTGTAAACTTTTCACATTTTAGACTTCTTCTCAAGAACCACTTGGCCAATTTTAACCAAACTTGGTACAAAGCATCCTTAAGAAAAGGGGAGTTAAAATTGCTAAAATCAAGAGCCAAGTCCTTTCACAAGGGGAGATAATCGAGAGAGGACAAAAAAGGGCGGGGTCATTAAAAATCTTCTTCTCAAGAACCACTGGGCCAGAAAAGCTGAAACTTATGTGGAAGCATCTTTGGGTAGTGTAGATACTAATTTGTCCTAATCGTGACCCCGGGGGTAGGACGAGGCCACGATAGAGAACACAAATTTTAAATTGAAATATACAGGAAAATACTTTAAAAATCTTCTTCACAGGAACTACTGAGCCAGAAAAGCTGAAACTTATGTGGATGCATTTGTGTGTAGTGTAGATTTTAAATTGTTATGACCAATGTGTTAGGGTTGGGTCACAATATGTATTACAGTGGCAAAATTTTGTACAGTACAACACGGCGAAAGCTACTCAGGTGAGCGATGTGGCCCATGGGCCTCTTGTTCAATTGTGCCACTTGCTTAAGATTTCTATTTTATGTATAACATCAAAGGGCAGCTCACTCTCTGCCTGTGTAAAACTTTGATCATGATCATGAAATTAGAACTCTTCACTCCTCAGTAACCAGTGCTTCACGCTTCCTGAATCTTAGAGAATAGGGAAGCAATACGGCCGGCTGCTATATATTAAACTCTTTGTTACAAGAAGTCAAGTTTTTGTCATGATGAAATAGTTGTATTTCAAAAAGGGGTATACATTGACGACATCATAATTTAGGCTTAACATTGGCTGACAAGTTTTTTACTGTTCTTTATTTCTATATATTTCATGTTTAAGTTGATGCTCGTTTCTTTTATCATAATTAGCTAAACGAAATCTTTATAATCTTAACAAAAGAGAATAATAGACAAATAATTATAACTGCACTGATCTTGATCATTTCTGTTTGATATCATCTTTTCTTGTTTCATTTGTTTTCTTTATGAAGGCGAGTACCATTTAGTGTCTAACACTAGATATATCTTTAGTACTTTAACACATTGTTAAATTTTTAATAGATTCAATATTGATTGATATGTTTAGCCATTCTACCGTACTGAACAGGATTCCAGCGAGATATCACTCTCAACATCAAGCAGACTCGCAAACTTCATATAGAATTTTAAATAGTAACAGGACCATTAACTTGTATAATAATTAACAGTTAATAGATGGAATCATTTTTCTAAGGGCATGCAGAAAATGCTAACTTAGTATAGAAATTATTTATCGAATATTTCTTAAATTTTTATTATTCAAACAAAATGAAATGAAGTGTCGATCCTCGTTTTCGAGATGAAAATTGTAACACAGTTGGTGTAGGCGCTCTCTGTCATCCCACGTCTTAACACGTCACAAGAAACCCAATATCAATAAAAAAAAGTCAAAAACGTCTACTTAAGTCAGCTATATCAATTATATGTATGGGAAACAATTTCCACAATGCTCACATTACTTACGATCCTTTACTGATCGCGTCAAGATAGTGAGCACTACGCCGGGCAGACGTGAGAAGTGATGGTAGGAACACGCGGCGTGCTGTTTCGGGATTAGGTCTCTCGTCTCCGAGATTGATTGATTGTAAGATTTTTTAAAAATTAATAATGATAATGGTTTTTACTCACTGCTAATTGTGCAGACATATGAAAATGTCGTATAACTTATACTAAGTGTCCTGGATTGAGCCGCTAGATATTACATTGTAACGTAATCCTTGGAGTATTACAGTGTATGACAGGCGGATGTGATTGCGCATTTGAGACCTTTGAAGCAATATCACAATGACTTCCTTCAATATAAACGATTAAAAAAGGATCCGTTTTCAATAGAAGCAACAATTGTTAGTTATCTTGAGGGAATTATTTGACCAGTAGATTTTTTAATGTTTGCTGCCTCTTCTGATAGATTTTTATTTATCTTGCCATCATCATTCAAAAACCAGATGAAGTAAACCCACTAAGATGGCAGAATTGTTGATTCGTTAACTCGTGTCAAGTTACATGTAATCCTATAAACAAGCACAAACATAAAAACACCATATACCTGCATTATTACTGGTAGTTGTTAGTGTTAGATCTTATGATATAACGTTGTAAAGCGTCCTCCAACTTGACGCGTTACATTAAGATGGCGAACTGAATGAAGGGGACAACAAATCACACTGTTGGAATTCAATATGAGAGTAGTTCGTGAGATTTAATGCGTCTTTTGATTAAGACATATTGGTGCTGAAACTCTCCGCTCAGGATATAGCGAGCGGAAGTCATCAGGGAACTAATTAAGGTCTCGCATTGTTTTGAGATTGTGTGTAGATATTATAACAACGCTTGGAGAAGCGATCACTTGGTCCTATCAATAGTCGGGTTCGATGTTCATGATTGAAAACTCGCTGCTAAGAAAGACCATTTCCGGTTGATTTATTGTTTTACTTTGTCGGTGTTATCAAATGACAACCGATAAACAGAGTTGATTTTATACCATGTACCTTTAGTTAGAATGTCAGAAATTGTAAAAGCATGAATGAAGAAAAAGTTTGAAGTCGTATCTTTTTAGATCATCTGAGTCACTCAGGTTTTCTCTTTGTTATTCATCCGTAGTGCGTCATATGTTAACATTTGGATATTTTCAGTTTCTTCTATGAAACCAATGAATCAATTTCACTCAATTTTATCATATGACATCTAAGGGTAAAGGGGAACAAAACTTGTGATTTTCATGTTTGTTCATAAGTTCATTCATAAGCCTGAGATATTTTTCTCTTCATCAGGGCCTCGCTTTGAGATATTAGGAACTGTCGTAGATCTAGGTTTCAGTCATCGATACTCAAGCTATTCATGTATAGAATTGTTTCTATTCTTTGCCAGTTTGTAAAGCGAATCATTAACAAAGGTACTGGTTGTACGTTCAATGCTCTCAAAGTTTGCAAAATTAAGTTGGCTAACGCTTCAGACCGTCTTTAACATAGTTTAGATTTTACTGCTGTGTGTGGAATAGTCTTATTATAACGATTGGACACTGACAAAGTTTGTGTTTGACACATTTCAGATAAAGTCACATTGTACCTATATTACAATATACATGAATCTGGCAGCGAGTTGATCTGGAATGTGTTTCTTTGAAACCTGACACATTCTTTAATCACTAAACAGCTACTTCACACTTCTTTGGGTTTGATGATTGCTAAGGATGTTGTATACTATGACATTGTTCATTTCTATACATCCATGTTGCTTTTAATGCTTACTTTTATACAAGAATATTTTGTATAATTTTGAATTAAATTAAGTTTGATAGCTATGTACAACGTATGAACAACGACATTTTCCTGTCAAATCCAGATTTTTGGGACCTTTTGTTTTACACCTAATCAGCACCATAGTTGATACGACTGATATTAGACTAATTTTTCAGGTTAATGTTTCTTGTTCGACAGGCAGTCAAAATACAATTACTAAATATGTAACAAAAGCTAAATGGCAATTTTAGAAGAGCAAAAAATGTGCTTTGTAAGTTGATTTGAAGATGCCATATAACGATATTATTTGTGACGAGAAAAAGGAAAAGAGGCATTTTCTTATATTCATAAATTATTGGAACTTTCAATGATACACTCCTATGCAGACGTGAAAGAACGATAAAACATAAATCTTCTCCGGAATCTGTAGTAAGAGTGTTTTGAGTAAGATCGCTCGACATGGCTCATTTGACAAGGTCTTTGGATGATGAATGTGGCGTCTATTCTCTTAAAACGTCTGCTGCAACCTTTCCTTAACGACATAAAACACAGTTAAAATTACCGGAAGTTGTTTATAAAACAGGAAGTAATGCCCAGTTTAGTTAGGAACTATGGGAAGCCTAAAATAAGAAGGAATCGGCGACGAACAAGTGCGTCATTTTAAGACGATCTAGGCTGCACAGATAGTGCTCAGAAGGAATAAGTAAAGAAACGTGCTTTAAGGAACAACGACTAAAATCGGAACATAAAACGTAAGTTTACAATCAATAATACGTGATGTAGGTAAATCTTAATTTAGATCTTTCGTGTTTTATTACTGTCAGTTTGAAAGGTAGTGTCTGTGCAATTAGTTGGAAAACCGAAACAAATAGTAAATGTCCGGAAAAAACGAGCAAGATTAGCTTGAAATATTCTGCGTACGTACCCGAAATTCGACAAAGTTCCATTGTCAAGGTAATATGAACTTTGCGAGTAGGACATATTGATTTAATGGTCCGAAGTAGGACATAGCTCATTAGAGTGTTCAAAGTCAATTTGTTTATCTGGTCTTTGGACGTTATTTTCTTTCGTTTAAAAGTAACAACGTAACAAGATGTGATTAGCATTTAATGACTTGGCTTGTCTATAAAGCCTTAATAATACCATATAGAACATGAGTATCTAACGTTACAGTATACGATAGAACACAGAGGTAACAGTCATTATTGTAGATAATTAAAGAAAAATACCCGTGAATATGTCTTCCTCGTGTTTCATAATTTTCTCTTTAATGATTTTCCCTCGGACTGATTATAAGATCCAATAGGAAATTGTTTTCTGTAATTAAAGGAAGGTGAAAAATGAGAAAGCGAAATCCGCAAGTAACGTTTCCATGCCAACAAATAGATAAGAATCCAAGTAAATTCGCAGTAATTTAAGGAAATCAAATGATTACAGATAAGATTAACACTTCATCGGACTTCGTACGCTTTCACGGTTTTCCATAAAAGTGTGCACTAATAATTCAAATAGCATAAAGATTGCTCACAAATTACACGCAAAAGTCATGTTAAAAATTGTGGACCCAATTAATATTTACTCCTGTTCTCTGACATGTGTATACGCTGTTTAAAAATCTAATAAGTTAAATGAGTTCCCATATAAATTATTTAAGCTGTGGTGATCTCATGGTTAGAATGGCTCCGACACATGATTTTGTGAATTAGTCAGAAGATGACCAAGTATTGGCTATAATTACATTTAGTGGTCCGTGGAGGATTAGGAGTTCACACGAGTAAAATGAAGTGGGTTTACAATTTTACCGGAGCAATAATCCCATTACTGTCATTCCGTCTTTGTCCCGATCCTTTCTCGCTGTGATAGAAGACTGTTAATACACAAGTCTTCGCTCCCTCTCGCCAAAACATAAACTTAAAACTGTTGAGATTGGGGAAATTAAAAAGTTTTGAAGATTGGGGAAATTAAAACGTTTTGAAGACTTCATAGAAAGTTGCCAGTCACTAGGTATAAAAGATTGGCCACCTACACTTCCCTATAGAAAACAGGGTAACTGACTCAGTATGTGAAATAGAAAATTATTGAAATGTAAATTATAGTTAAATCCAATAGTCAAGGTCGATAAATGATAACCCTTGTATTTCTTGATATACACATTTAGCTTCAATTGCTGGTTGTTGGTTTTTTTTCGACTTCTCATGTAGAATATATTCCATGTGTAGTATTTTAATTATACGTCTAGGCAAGTAAAGATGTTTGGCGGTCGAAAAATTCTCAAATTAAAAGGAAATCTGACTCAAAATATTATAAATAATTTTAATGCTATTTTTTCCTTTCTGCGATGTTGTTTCTTTTCGGTGATAAGTATTGAATGTAAGTCCAACTGCAAGTTCTCTCACGTAAAGATACGGTCTCATTTATTCAAGATTTAATGTTATATAAATCAAATAAAGGTGACTTGAATGTCTGCTTACTTTACGTTTAACAAGTCATAATTTGAAACAATCCGTTCTGGCATCTCGTCACATGTTTTATTTACATGCAATTTCCACATCTTAAAAGTTTGCAAAAAATGATGATAGAAGTTAATGCCGATTTTTAAATGACGGCTCGAAATTATCATTTATCCAGAGGCAGCCATCACATACAATTACTCCGATACTAAAAATGATAGAAAATCGTGTAGAAAAGCATTATCTTCACAACCTGTAAATGACTAAGATTTGTGTAAATTAACACCAATATTTATGCGTCTTTTGTGTAGCTACCGGAAGTCGTGATCGGTATCATTTATAGTTGTTTTCCTAGAACTCACTTTTGCACACAAAAAAACAAAACACTTTTTGCTTAGTTGACAATTACACGTCGTAATTTGCATAGTTGACAGGGGGTAGCTTATCAGCATCTAATTGATGAAAACATGAGTGTCAGAAAGCCACCTTAGGACTTCCTTTATTTATTCATACGCTGGTTCTTCTCGTGGAAAACCGTCATTGGGTCACCCGTACGTAATACTTCAATATTTCATGACCAGCACCTTGATGGCTAATTAATTGCGACTTTAGATAAATATACATAAAAGCAAGGAAGAATTGGTTATTAGAGAATATAACCCCATCTGATCATTGGCGTCTCTGATGTGTTTATTGACGCTTCAATTATTCATGTTTTACCCCAGCACTCTTCGTTCTTGCTTTAATTGGTATCGTAGCTGATATTGCAACCAATTGTAGATTATTACAACGTAGGAGGCGCCTAACTCAAAGTGTTCTTTTCTTGCAATGTACTTTTCATATCCCTCCTTCCTTGGAAAGTAAAGTGAATGGACGTTGCTAACGTTGGACCAACATTGGGCCAAATAAAAAACATTTTGATATTAATTCTTCGTTTATGGGGCTTTGGTTGTACATACCTTTGTTTGTTGTTTTCTCTTTATAAAAGGTCCGAACTGAGTAATTGTTGTATCATTTAAAGTACACGCTCCATATAGATTGTATTGAACTGATATACGAGGGATCCAAGCAATATAAAGTATTGGTGGTGCAATAAAACACGCAAATGTACGTGTATAGAAGATCTTTAGGACAGTTCTAGATACCTTTCAAACTGATCTAGCTTTTTTGTAGAGGATTTGCAGTGAAGTTAATCACTGTTGAAGGTTGTGCCATGTTATTATACATAACTCTCTTCTTATTAAATTAGTGTTGTGAATGTCTCATAATAATTCCGAATTCTCCGATCTGAATAAGTAAATTTCACATTTTTTACACAAGCTAAATCAGTTACATATAAATTCTGGACCAGGACATGGGAATTAGGATAGCGTTTGTTTGATGATAATAAGAAGCGTTTAGTTTTAAATTATCAGACACAAATAAAATCATAATGCCATGTAAACCAAAATTTTCTGTTTGGAAATTTAGCCTTTCATACGAAAATAGAAGAACGAGATTTGAACTCGACTGAGGAAATTCCATTATTGAAGGATCGTAACATTGACATAGCATGTTTGTCGTAATTATACTGACGAAGCTAGTGGCCAGGACGTAGTATCTGGACCAGAGGAATGACCAGGGAATGATTCCTTAAACACAATAAACAATTTATCACCATGCAATGTTGTTCATATGACGATTGTTTGATTGCACATTTTAAACAATATACATGACTTTTGTATGTAATATTTCATACTGAATGCAGCTATTCATTGCAAGAAGAGAAAGAATTCATATTCTCGCAATGCAAGATGAAAACGCTTTCAGAGAATAATATATTGTGTCTGGGAGAAAGAAATATGTTTTAATACTTCACAATTGAAGGATTTCTTAGATTTAATCAAGGGTTTGTAAAGAGTTTGTTGATGAAGGTTTTATCAACAAAAGCGAGAGCATCTTGTTTAACAAAAGATAGGAGACCGGAGGACTTTATCATACCCAGTCCCTGTCACCACTGGCAATTACTGAAGCTAGTCCCAATATTTATTCTCATCTCACAGATGCTTACAGAACATCACTCAATTACAAGGAAATCAAAACTCTCAGGGGACGACGAACGAAGATCGCTCCTATGACGACATTGTCAAAACGTTCTCAAAACGAGAACAATTTAACAGAGAAGATGTGCTATAAGTCCGCAGTAACAGGTGCTTGTAGAGTTTATCATGCCTATATATTCTCAGATCGAATAGATTATTATAAAATGACTCTGCATTGCATAGTCCGTGTAACATACAATCTGTAACATTCCATAACGAATTTTCTTGTTCTATATTTACCTCGGTTTGGTGGAGCTGTTGTAATAACTCTACTCACCTGTCTAGGATTCTATTGATTGTAGCGCCCTCTAGACCACAGACCATCACACGTGGATGGACACTCGTTAGGAATGCTCTATACGGCGTTTACTTTGTCCTGTTTAAGTACAACATCTGAGGAACACGATCTGATTTGTAAGATGTGACTTGCCACATCTTACAAATCATACCGTGTAAATAGGAAAATCATAAGACAGATATGAAGTCAGATGGAATAGAAACATGTTCTATTCCGTCTGGCAAATCAGATGGTTTTAACCAATCATTGACAAGGTCAGAGAGGTTGATCTATATAAAGAAGAACTAGCATGTGAATTTTTCCCGCACTTCTTCTCCAGAGATAATTCAATATCAATTAATCTTATTTATTGCAATTAAAATGTGGGAAAAATCCTGAGTGGACATATTCTATTGGCTGGAAAGAAGAGAGAACTGAAATTAACTACAGAACAAACTGAAAGATTAGTAGAACTATATCAAGAAGAAGTAGATTTATTAAAACACAAATGGCTATTAAACTATAACCATTCTCCATTGTGAAATGTAAACAAAAAAATTTTGGAGGGAAATATTAACGAACTTCATGTATGACAAATCATACTGTGTAAATGAAACACTGGAGTCAGATGTGAAGTCACATCTGAATTCACATCTTACAAGTCAGACCAGGCAGCAAGGAATCTGAGGCTTCTTTGTGTGAAAATTCTTAAACGATTTAACAGTAATTTTATTCCTATTCCACACAGTATTACTTTAAATGGATTGATTTTTAATATAGCTTATGCCACGCCACGACCGAGCCGTGAATATTTCATATCCCCATTTTTTATCAAATGTAGAACGTATCAGGATTGATTCGAGATTTGCATTGAATTCATACATGCGAAGGTACTCCATTCACAAATTTAAAATGTGGTATCCGTAATTTACCCGGAAACTACTGCTGGTATTTAATCATTGGCGCACTGCAATCCCTGTCTCATTCGTCAGGTGGCACATGCAGCAGGGGTAAAACTAGGAAATGTCTTAAAACTAATAAAAAAAAGAACTGTCCGAACTATAGCCCTCTCTACTGGGTAGATACCTAAAAATATGGGTCAGTGTATACTTTTACCAGTTCTTTGCTGACACTCATTTGATGCTCCGGTTCAACCCCAAGGAATAGGCCTGATTTCTGGAGTATTTGTGTCTACCTTGTTAATGGGATTCAATTATTTATCTTGTGATACAGTGCCGGTGTTGCAGAACCATGTACAGTTTCCTGGTGAGTTATGGTGTCTTATTGGACTATCTGATCTTTGGATTACTAGCCTTTGTCATAGGCCCGAGCTCGAGTCTAGTGGGGGGAAGAGTACAGGTAAAACTGGGTGTTCTGATTCCCTCAGTGAGTGTGAAAGAAGACATTCCCGATAAGACCCAGGCCCTGACGGCTATACAGATAGGGATAGAGAAGGTGGTTAGGGAGGGGCTGGTGAAGGATGTCGACTTCATCCTTAACTACCGAGACTCCAACTGCTCCGAGGCCCTAGCGCCGCTTCATGCTTTGGACATGTATTACAAAAAAGAGGCTCATGTTTTCTTTGGCCCTATGTGTACTTACGCTGTTGCTCCGGTAGCTCGATACACACCCTACTGGAACATTCCTGTCATCAGCCCCGGGGCTCGGGCAAAAGGATTTGATGATAAGCATCAGTACAGACTCCTGACTCGTATGAGTGGATCATTCTCCAACACGACAGACGCTGTACACTCTATTCTTTCCAAGTTCTCTTGGCGACATATTGGAATGATTTATCATAACAATATTGTGGACAATAGGGGGGACGCAGATACATATTTTCTATGTAAACCTGTGTTTGAAAAACTGGACAAATCTATAGAACACTGGTTCGCTCGGATAGATGTTAACTATATGGACCAGTTCAACCTCGAAAGTATTCTCCGGAAGGGTAGTCAAAAAAGTCGAAGTAAGTCAAAATGTCTGGTGTTAAGAGAGGCAGATCTATATTGACAAGGCCTAGCTGACAGGCTTGCTTAAAAGATCTTTGTAAATTAAACTCTCTTGGTGGAAATGTCCCTCAAATTCCATATTGGAACGTGTACTGTAAGTTGTACTCAACAATGTAACTTGATCGGTAAATTGTCTGACAAAACCTAACGTTAACAATATGAAATGTTACATTCAATAACTTTAATGAACCTCTTTACACGTGTAAACAAATTTTCTTGAAAATTATTTGGAATTATTATATTAATTTTTGATTGGATTCATGCCTCACTCTTCAAAGAAAATGCCATGATCGAGAGGTGATGAGTTCGAATCTCGGCCACGACTGACATAAGTCAATAAAAATGGGTATATCAACTGTTTCTTCGCTATAGAAAGGTAAGTTTTGATTGGTCAATATCATACACATAAACAACATGACTTTTTAATATTCTTCATTATTCGTAATAAGAAATAAATTGTGAAAAGGCTAAAATATGTAAACTGCAACTAACTCTTCAACAAACGTTGAACATGCCATGAAAAATAAATTGTTTCTTGCTTCATGTCTATCCAGCTGTCTTAATTTTATTTTATTATTGACCAATCAGAACTTACCTTTGTTTTCAGTTTGGATAAACCGGAAGTAAGGCAGTCGCGAAATTTTTTAGCACTTGGAGGTATAAAAACATCTCTTTCTTCGAAAGAACGGCATTTAAGCGGAACGAAACGGTACATATATTTAAAGTAATTTATATGTGAACGATTAATCGCGTCAAGTCTTCTGAGAAAGGCCTACAATACCCGAAACCCGAATTTGCCTAAAAAAGAGTGTCCTACCCTTTTTTTTTTTTTTTTTTTTTTTTTTTTTTTTTTTTAAACATGCACATACTATATTTACATTAACTTCCAGTGCCCGTGCACACGGGGGCATCATTGTTTCATGCAAAACATATCTTGTTTAAAAACTACTGTTAATCTATGATGTCGCTTTTCTCTCTATACTTTTTTTAATACCGAACTTTTTGAAGGTATGAACACCGCTATTTTCCTAACAAGTCACAATTACCAATTTAAGCCATTTTTATATTGTAATCACATAAATATTGATTTAGTTCATCCCTTTAGCATGTTTCCAGATGGCGGTGCGTATCGATATAAACACAATGCATTGACTTCCGATTTCGAATTAAGAAATTATTGAGTTATTATCTCCTTTATTTTCTGTATGATAGAAAAGAATTGTTCGACAACAAGTGTTTCATTGATCCTGTAATTAAGACAAATAAGTAGTTATTTTGAGAGCCTTGTCGAGATATTGAAATCAAGACATTAAAATTCAGATAATTGGTTTTTTTTTTTAGATTTTTATTTTTTCATAGAGAGACACTGACCATCGATACGAATTTGCAGAGTAGAGCAATAAAGACATAATTTCCTGATTTGTGTCTCAACATTTTCACAATTCAAACTCTCCTTCAATATTTCTAGTTTATGCATTTGCTTAATGATTTATAAGAATAAAAAAAGAAACATTCTTCCACCATAAATAAAGTTTGACTGCATGGTCTGTAATTAAAATATACATTATTAATGACGTGTCAGTACTTTAAAATATTTTTAAATGGTAAAAGTATTCCCAGGGAAAAAATTTGAATTTCGTCATCATTTGCAGCCATTATGAAGCAATCAAATCATGGCTGTAAGGTTTTACTAAATTGGAGCTATTATGTTGTTCCCCCGGGGCTCACGTGGGGGGGAACTTAAATGTTTCGTATTTCTTAATGGTTGAATGTGAAATTTTAAAAGTATTTTATTATACGAAGGATCGAAGTTTCTCTCTTTATAAAAGTTCTACATGGCATGCTGAAAATAAATCGTAGAAGATCTGATTTTAATAGTTTTATTAAGACACATCTAATTGTACAATCATGTGAATAGATTGAAAAATAATGGGTTTCACGATTTGTAAAACAAAAAGAAATGGCGGAAAACGTCTTTTTTTCTATCTTAAGACCCCTTACATGAATATATATGTAAAATAAAAGATTTGAGAGGAATGTTTGTTATGGGGAGTGAAAAATACATTTATGTTAGAAACACATGGTTTTCGTTATACATAATGCATTGGGAGCTGCTTTAGTTTTGATAACAAAACTACGTAAACTCATTACATGCTTTGTTTTGATTTATTTATTTATCATATTGATAATAACAAACGCTGTCTTATATTTATTTTTGATTTACAGGCCTCTCTCTCTCTTTCTCTCAGCTGATTCTTTTTTTTTCCAAATCAAGACCTTTTTTCAGATGCATATCATATGCAAAATAGTTCAAATAGGTTGTCTAGCCTAAAAACATCGGAAAGCACTTTCACGTTTAAGAACCCATAATAACTTGTTTTGATTTTTTAAATGAGCAGAATTGAAACAGTGTTATTGTAAACTATTTATTATATCCCATCTTCCTGTAAAATAAACATTCAAAAAGTGTGTGTTTTATCTTCACTAATATTAATTAGACATTCAGTACATTCTTTGATCTGTAGGAATGCCAAGTAACGACCTCTTGCTATTTGTAAGATTTTTTTTTTCTCTGTTTAAATGTTTGGCAAAGTAAATATATTTTTATTTTTAATATGTTCAACTCATTCATGTAATATGAAAAAAAATGTTTTGCATTTTGTCATGAAAGTTTGCAATTTGTTATTAAAAAAAGCAAACTTATTAAAATTTAATAATTCTGTTATTTTTCTAATTTCATACTAGGATAGTGCATTGTTATTCCAATTACATGTTATCTAACTTAAAGGGAATGCTGTCTCTTGTCATGAAAATGACATATTTAGACATTAAAGTACATCTCATGATATCAAATGAAAGAGCTTATTACATGTAGTTCTTCGGTCGTCCCTCCCATTTTTTAGTCCTACAGGTTTCCAAGAAAGCCTCATAGGAATCTATATAGGCCAAATGAAAAACATCTCAATTTCATTTCCTTAATGGACTTACATGAATTAGCACTGAGGATAATTAAGTGTAAGCGCTTTATGTATAAATTAACAGCATTTTCTTGATTTATGACACTAATTTTGTTGTTTTCAGAGTACAATTAAAGAATACATGTAACTATCTTCTAATTTGGTATTTGCGACCGTTAATGCTGATTTAAACTAAAAGTCTTATGCTTACGCGTCGCCGGTAAAACTCAGTTTGCAACAGTTAAATCAGTATTAACGGTCGCATATCAAATTAGAAGATTAGTTATTCCAATTCTATTGCAATCCATGCATTTTGTTGTTTGTTGTTTACGCCTTATTTTGTTGAGTTTCTGAAATAAGGCACGGAGCATTGTGTTTTTGCGTCGCTTTATTATGACGTAATAATGAAAACCTTTCACTCTCGTTTTTGCTCGTTTGACTGCTTCAAATATCAGTGCATTAGCCAAAATAAAAACGTGTTTTACAAAATAATTGCATAAGAATGACACTTTTTTGGTTACTTTAACACGTTTGGCCTGATTTAATTATCGAGGCTTGTGAATGCTTAACTGAATAATAGCTACTTCCTGTTTTCTGATAAAATACCAAATAATGCAGATGTTTGCTTGTTATTGCAGTAGTGGGTCCTTACACTTATATTTGGCTATATAAAATAGGTTATTGCAGCTCAAGTGATCCAATGAATGAGGTACTGATATAAAAGACACTGTTCACGGGGCTAACAAGGGGTCAATAAGATGAACGTTCAATCTGAAAATGATATTGTCAAAAGGACCCGGTATAACGATAGAATTTGTTCCACGTTTTGTCATTGTACGCAGCAAAATACAAGGGGAAGGTAAATTTTACCTTAAAAAGACTACTAAGTAATTACAGAAAAAATGTCCCTAAGAAATAAAATAGCGGGGACCAATAACAGACTGGAGGTGACGATCTGCGTTCCATTCCTAATAGTGAGGGGGAACCAAACTAACCAATGGATAACATCTAGGGTGGATCAATTCCCTGGCCCCAGAGTTTCAGGGACAACCCCTAGTGAGTTTCGAATTTTAGTTTGGTTTTTTTTTAAATTATTTTTTTCCTTTATTTCGGGTCATCCTAATAAGATGACATTTAATCTTCTGTTACTGACTGTTGTCGTGGCTTAAAATTTCGAATTCTGCACGAATTTCTCTAATCTTGCACCTACAGGTATATTCTGAGGAGGAGGTGTGAATCATGTGATTTCCATTTTTAGATGTGTCTTTTGATTAAAAGTATATGAAAGTATAATCTTTATGATTTAATTTTTTCATTATCTATAATAGGATACAAAACAATTCTCAATGGGAAGAAAAATAATTATACTGAAGGTGTAATATTTTTCAGATATCGTCTTTCATATCTGTTTTTGGCTTGCTGTATTTGTTAAAGCCGACACCTTGATCGTATTACTTGCTGTAGAATGATTTTTATAGAAAACAGCAGATAGAGAAAGTTTTGATTTGTACAGAAAATACGTGACGATGGTTCATTATAAAAATAGTTGTGAGAGGACATCAGCCAATGTCGGCTGTCCTTCTTCGTGGGAGGTCAACAACCAGACGACAAAGCGACGGTAGTGTCAGATCACACGGCCAGTAACTCACTCGGAAGATCTCTAGCTTTATAAGATTGCTAATGCAATCAGGTATGTAAAGTTTCCATGGAAGATCTGTCGTTGATCTCTTGTGTCTAGGACTTCATTTTCGGACTTAATTTCCGTTTTACTTGATATTGATCAAATGAAGCCCTGTTGAACCAACTTCTTAGTGCACTTACAATAACATCTTTTCACTGTTTCTGTTTTGTTACTTTGGCCTCGTCACAGGTGTGTGCTGTGCGGTTAACCTTTATTAGGAGTTACTATTGATTTCTTAACTTCTTATTTTTTGCTTATCTTAGCTCTTTTAAACAAGTATTTGAAAAAATAAAGAAATTGAAATATCAAAGTAAGATAAAACGTATTTATTTCAAAAAGTTGGGAACTTAATTAACGTATCTGTGCCTAACATTTTAAAGCAATTAACCTTCCTAACACCTTAAGAATTGACCATTAGTATCAAGTTGGCCGAAGGGTCTAAAGTATAAAAGATCTGATTTAAAATTCGATGCACTTTACTCATTAGCGCTGTTAGTCCACTGCATTGCTTAAGTATCCTTTATATACAATATACTAGTGTGGTTTATCATGTACATAATTCGTATTAAGTTTTAGATGGTAATTCCTTACGGCTTCTCTCAGAGGAGTATTAGTTGTAACTGAGCAATATTTTCATTGAAGAACAATAATTGTATTTTATGAGTCCATTAACACAGTGAAATCACCGAGGAAATAACGGCATCGAGTCATTATAGGTCACGTGAAAGGGGAAATATTGAATCTAACAAACTCGATATCTATAGTAGAGTTGCCCTCCTATGTGTTCACTTCAATATTTGTGGAAAGAATTATTTGACTCAAATTACTGTATACCTGCTATATTTGTTATTCGTCGGACACCGCTGTAATTATTTATTTATACAAGGGTAGAAAAATAATTGCCAAATTGCGTAAAAAAGAGGAAAAAAAAGATTTCTTTAGACATTTCAGAGTCACATTAGACATCTTATATGTCAAAATCTTAGATCTTTTCCTTCCTTCTTTTCTGAAACTTTAACACTAGCGCTTGAATTATCAATTTTTGTTTGATTTTAGGAAGATTAAAGAGATATGCTTTAAATTAACTTTCTTTGTAGGAAAAAATGATTATGAGAAGCATTATGAACCTGTATGCATTTATTACAAAAATTCGTAAACGAGTTTTCAAAATAAGAGCTATATGAGGGGATATTAGTTTGTTTCTCAGTGCGTACATCAAAGAATATATTTGAGCTGACCTGAGATTATTAGGTGCGTTACTTTTATCATTTGTTTCTTAAAATATGGATTGCATATACATAATGTAGGCATTCATGTACTTCAATAAAGTTCTTCCAACCCTTAGCTTACACAACTGTCTCATTAACTCATTTCTTCTTTAAGATATGCATATAAACATCCCTTAAAACGTGTTATATTAAAGTAAGATGTTTCAAAACTTTCAAAGATCCAAATAATTGCCCTTTAAATGTATATTTCTTGTTTGATAAAGTTAAGCGTATTACATAAATGTACACTTTAAGACCTCAGATATCACAAGGAAAAATTGTTATAACTTTGGTTAAAATTCATGAGCAGTACATGTATATATAATCATGTGGAGATTATTCTATGTACCTCGAGCGACAAGCATATGTAGATATAAATACTAGGGATGTTAAAATTGTCAATTATTGATATTCGAATATTCATTAGGAGTATTCGAATATATTCAAATATCGATAAAATAAATACATCTTGCATTATACATGTACTATATAATTTATATCTTCACTCTCCTGTCAAGCAGTATAGGTTTTATGCCATTATTTTGGTTTCAAAGCTTATTTAGAGTTTGGTAATTGCAAGACCATTATATTTTTTATTTATCAAATAAATTTCATTGAAATCTCAAAAGATTCTTAAGTATGTTCCAGTTTAATTGGTCGTCTTACTAAAGTCTACACTGATAACTGATAACTGATACAAATTTATACCAAGCAGAACAATTATCTACTGAAGAAAATTAAAAGAAATCTGTTTTTGCTAATTAATTTCCTGATAATGATTTTTTATGATAGTTACATAAACAAGAGATCAGTGTGTTTACTGTCAAACTGTGTCCTTACAACAATACAACCTGACTGTCTGTATACTATTATACCACTAATAAAGTGAACAATGAATAAATTACTTTAATAGAAACACTCTTCACACCTTTAAAGTATATGTAGTCCTCTTGGAGAGTCTTTTAATTTTGTACAAACTTGATTCGATTTCTAATAAAACTTGCCAGGTTTTTTTCTCTTTTGAATGCTTGTACACTTAAAAACGAATATTCGAATCATAAATGTATATTCGAATATCAACTCATCGAATGAATATTCGAATATTCGTAGACATCTCTAATAAAAACAGACTCAAACATAATCAAATCTTTCGGGACGTTCATTGACTAACTAACAGACAGAGGGACAACTCTGACATTTCAGGGGCGGGGGAGGACACCCTCTCACCGGAATTGTCAAATTCAAAATAAATAAACGTTCCATCTTTGAAAAACAAAAGAACTTTCGAACATAAATTTCAATTTTTTAACAGCTGATTTTTCTGTATTTGAGGATCGAACTGAGGATCAAACTTCCACAAGACATATAAATTTGAGGAGAAATAGTTAATTCAGCTAGACTAAGCAGGGCAGATAATATTATATAGGAGGAATGTTAACTGTAGTTTTTCTTTCTTATTGAAAAATAAGATCTTTTCTTGATTTACAAATTTAAACATATATTTATGTGCATATAAACTGGTAAAATGCTTTTACGATATTATTATGCGCAGATGTTATAATCAAGTCTCCGTAGAAAACACAGTTTTAATCCATATTACGACCAACTTCTAATATCAAAAGATGTGTGTAGTTTAAAATGATGCAGAATATTTTTTTAGGAAATAGGCCATATAATGATGAAAACGTGCTTTTATTGTCAATTCCTTTGTAACATTTCTGAAGAAAATCGATTGGTGTGAAACTGAGCCTGCGGCAGTTCTAAGAGAGGTAACTGAAAACATCGATTCAGTAGAAACTTATTTCAGTTTGAGATGGGAAACAACTATTTTAATTTAGGAGTTTTGGGAGGGGGTGTTTCACAGACATTTCTTGACAGGAAAAAGGATAAGTCATCATATTTTATTATAAAGGGACATTTATGTGTTTAGTATGCCTTTTCTTCAAAATTATTACAACAAAAGCTCTGTGAGGTAACTTATGTAAAATTACATTATTACAGCAATGAAGAGTACATGTACATAAAAGTCTGATTTAATATCGGAAAAGACTTGTATAATAAATCAATCGACATTTATTCTGTACCGGCATTAACATTTTTTCCACTGGGGATTTAATTCATGTTCATCTTTAGAAGATACTTTAAAGTTGCTCGGTGAACATGCAAACTTTAAATGAATCAAAATAGTTTTTGAAGTTAAGGGCCTTAGTATATTTCTCAAAAGTGTAAGTTAAAGTTTCTGAAATTGTTACTTGAAGATGATATATTTCAAGGTTTTAAGGTCATTTAATACTTACGCCTTGGGGTATAGCATAGCACAATAAAAGATCAAAATTTTTCAAAGTTAAAAAAATGAAGAAAAATCTTAGGAAATCTTTAAGTTCATATTTCAGCCATATATAAACATAGAGCACCCATCCTCTGGTACAGGTAGTGTTGATTCAAGATTACTCATATCACGACCTTGCGAATGGGATGGAACCGTAATATGCAATCAAAGTTTTACAAAGAGAATGTTTCGTATAATGTAGACTAGGAAAAAATCTCTCAAAATCTTCTCAAGAACAGCAAAGCAAAGTCACAGGAACCTACATTTGGGACTTTCAGACCAAGGATACCAAGAATATAGAAACTTACCCAAGGAGCGTAGATCCTAGTTTGTTTTACATCATGCCCCCCGAGGGAGGTAGATATAGGGTGTTGTCCATATATGTTATTGAAAGTTGTTCACTATGATATATTGGATAAAAAATTTAGTAAAAATAATCTTCTTGGGAACAGCAAAAGTCAAGAACATTCAGTTTAACATACAGACGTCCCCGTAAGTGTACTACATGTATCTGACAAGTTTTATTTCTTCAAATTACGAACCCTTGGAGTAGAGTGGGGTTATTTAAGGCAATCATAGTTTTATAAAGGAATGTTTGTTAGGGGTAAAATATCTTTGAAATTCTACTTCTCAAAACTGCAAATTCATTCATAGTCATATAAAATAGATATATTTCTCGCATCATGACCCCCATGGGTAAGACCCACGCAGTAGGAAATCAAATTTTTAGCTTCACTGAGCCAAAAGAGATAATACAATTTTTTTTTGTTCTGTATGTATTATTTTTTATGATTGTGGGCCAAATCTCAAAAATCCCTTGACGAACTTTTGCAAAATTTGTCATAAAATATATAAAAAAAAACTTGGTCCAAGGGCTTTTATCTTTGATGAAAAATATATGTGATTTTTTAAAGAAAAATGGATAATTAAAGCAAAAAAGTAGTAACAGTGACTTACATTTGAATTTTGCAGGTCTGCATTAAAATACAAATTGATATTTTGTTGCATATCTTGTGTACTTTAAAGCCTATGATTATTAAAACTTGTTAATTAATTAATCATCAGACCGTGAAATGAGTAAACCAAAAAGTAGGTCACAATGGCCTACTTTCTGAATTATTTCCAACTATATAAAGACGCTGATGTATCCTGGGGAAGTTCTGTCATATCTAATTAATGTAAAAAAAATGTGTCACAGTGACCTTCTGTTTGACCTTAGCAGGTATTTATTTTCAATTTTTTTTAAGATGTATATTTTGGACACTTTGAAGTTAAATGTACATACATGTAATTAAATTTAAATATTTCCAATACACTACGTGGCTTATCATTATCAAACATTATAATGGTGGTTCAAATTGGATTGTTGATTGTGACAGTGTCAACCGAAAAGAAGGTCGCAATGACCTACTTTTGTGATTTTATGGCATTATCATACCGGGTATTTTTTTCTTATAAATTAGAGACTAACAATCATCAAACGTGCTCAGTTGATGCATCTTGTGTACTGTACATGTTCATGTAAGAATTTCAACCAAAAAGTAGATACCACGTGTTACTTTTGAAATTTCACTGATCTATCTATTTCGGAAATACACAGCCTAGAATATACATCGGACTAAAATTTCGGTACCTAATCGGTACCTAAAAAGTAGGTTATGGTGACCTTCTTTTGTAATTTTAATTCGTTGTTTCAAAATCTATAGGATAACTGGTGCCTTATCTCGTAATAATTAAAATTTGACAGATGTTCTATTTTAAAAAGTTAACTTGACTACATTGTGCTTTAGATTTTTCAGGATTATATTTAAGTAGTTTAAGGCTTAAAATAATCATATTTGTCAATAAATGTATCTTCGGTTCTTAGATTGCGTTCTCCAAATTAGGTCAAAGGGACCTACATTTGGAATTTCCAGTCCAAAAATAAAAAAGATGCGACAAGGTTGTACATTTTATCAGAATAGCGAAAGAAGGTCCTTGATCCTCTTATTGACATAGAAATATTTAAGAGAAAATATAGTATATTTTCTAGGGCTGCCACGATTAACCGAAATATCGGTTAACCGCGATTCACAATCTTTCAGTTCGATTCGGTACGTTTTTCCGGGATTTCGATTCGATTCTAACATTGCTGTTGTTAAGCGCATTCTGATTGGTTAATCGGATGAAATGATGGCAAATCATAATAAAGTAAACAAAAACACAAAAATGGCCGCGAAGAAGTCGACGGGGGACTACTTCCAAGTTCCATTTTCGACAGAAAGACGGCACAGAGGATAAGTGGATTCACTAAAAGGCAACACACATCAGCCACGTAATTCTGAATTTAGAGGAACCAGTGCTGAGAATTTTCTTATTTCTTTTTGATATTGACATCGTTTTGAAAGTTAAATCAATTATTGACATTCTTCTTGTAACAGTCATGTGTTTAGGTGGTTTGATATCGTATTGGTGAATAAACAAAATTAAATCACAGCAGAAATCGAACCGTTCCTATTGTGGCAAAATAGCTTTTGTAAGCAAATCACCAATACTTTTATGTTTAGCATAATATGCAATCATTGGTTTTCTTTGAAAGATTTGTTCGCATGTTTCATCTTTTAAAACCAATGACAAGTATTTTTAATAATTTGGATTTCATACATTTTATTCTTAGGTCATACTTTGTAATAAGAACATTAGGTATTTTATTTGTTTTTGTTTTTTTTTTTTGCTTTACAATCCAATTTATCTTAATAAATCCTATAAAAGTATGAATTATTTATAATTATTTATTATTAATTAGAATGTCTTATGATCATGATGATCAAATATAACAGATTTTAAACAAAAAAGAAAAAAGTTCTATTTCTTATAATCGAATGGAAATTATTCGAAAATCGAGGTTTTTGTGTGAACCGAATCGATTCGAAAATTTTCTGATTCGTGGCAGCCCTAATTATTTTCCTTCAGAATAGCAAAGTTTTGACCTTTAAAGTGGGACGCAAAGGTGATTTCTATTTTGTTTATATTACAATCATTACTCCTATGGGAAGAACAGGGGCAAGATTTTTTAAAAATATTAATAAGATTTTTTTTTCAATAACAGTATAAAACATGCTTATTCCACAATTCACATTGAAACATTCTAGTTTGTTCAAATCAAAAGGAAGGTTGGGGTCCGAAATAGGATATAAAAGTTTTATACAGAAAGGTAAAAATTTGTTCCTTCTTATTAAAATGTGTTTAAAATAACCCAGCGGTGTTGTCACTGCCTCTTTACAGAGCTATGCGGAGCTATGTCACGTTTATTAGAGGTGGCTTCTGTGTTCTGCTGATACATGGTCATTTCAGCTAAAGGTCCATAGACCTTTTTTAGACATTTTGTACATATTGGAACAGTAAACACACCAAAAGTATGCCATTTCTACATTAATATTTTTGATACTAAGTGAATCTATGGTTGGTCAAATGACATTTTATCAAAGGCCTCATTTATGCCCATGTAAAACTTAAACGGAAGAAGGTTAGTATTTTTTATTTCCATTTGTTTTTTTTAAACCGGAATATTGTTGACTCCCTTTAGCTATCACACTTGTATTTAGAACTGCTTGTTGCCCCCATCATGTGATTGACGTAATCTGTGGATGTATTATAAGTAAAATGCCATTAAGATTCAATCTCAGATTGCAGAAACGAATAGAAGGAGACTGACCCTTCTCATTTTATTTTCCATTTACGTCCCATCTTCTGTAAAAGGAGATATAAACAGTCTTAACGACCATCTCGCGCTATCCAGACATGGATCTCTTTTCACGTTGTCCTATAAAATTCCTGTTCCAATTTTCCCTGTATGCCGCGCTTCCTGGAAAATTAATTTTGTTTAACGTCCATAGAGTGACGGAATGCCTTTGAAAATAAAAAAACAACAACAAACAAATCCTGAATAAATATTTTTCCTAATTTGTTTCTGCCGGATATTTTACTTGGATGTTGGATATAAAGATTTGGGCACGAAAGCATTTAAAAGCAATTAAAGGGGGTGAGGGCTTGGAAATTTGTAATATTCCAATGCATGTAGACTGCTTGAAAATTTAATATATCTAGTGTATGATTCACAAAATGTAGGAATGTCCGTTTAGTTCTTTTTCATCAAACATGTTCATTCAGTCATCGCCATATTTCTCTTGGGGAAAGTTAAAAAAACAATAAATTGAATTAGATACATGTACCGTTGAAGTTAACGTGGATTTCGAAAATACATGCATGTAATGTTTAATATGACTTTGTTCTGGTCTAAAATAAGATCAATTTAATATTTTTTCAAATTATTCAACTTACTTAAGATTTCCATTTAATATTTTTCATCAAGGGCCAGCTCACTCTCTCACTGTGTATAACTTTGAATATGAAATTGGAACTCTTCACTCCTCATTGAGCAGTGTTTCATGCTTTCCAATACAACCGCCTGTTATATGTTCAACCCTTTGTTACAAGAAGTCAAGTTACTGTCATGATGAAGTAATAGCATAGTATGCACTGAACATTATATTTTAGGCTTGACCTTGGCTGACATAGAATTAGACATGTCTCTTGCCAATTAGCTAGCATGTTTATATATATTGACTAAAGGATAGTATTAAGGCCTTCTATATGATCTAATATCCTGTGTTAATCCTTTATTAATTCTGAATTTTCAATCCCTTGAAAAAAGTATATCACTATAAGATGCACAGCGGTGTGATCGGTCGATTTGGGCTGCGTACTCCTCCATGGCACCTGATCTCACCTCTGATGTTTTTAGATGCCTGTGTTTGCTCTGCTCCTGTATTTTGTTTTAGTGGACTTAATTAATTTTTTTACCGATTTTTATCTCCATATATTTTATGTATCAGTTGATGGCTTTTTGGAGGATGCACAAGTCTCTTTTTAGAATTGCCATGGGCTTAACGAAATACATGTAATTAAGTCGTGAAGAGTTCGTGTAAGTTTACCATATCCTGATGAAAGAGAGTTAGGGGCATAGAATTATACTGATCTCGATCACTCCTGTCCGATTTCTGCTTTACTTTGTTTCCAAGTGAAGGAGAGTACAATTAAGTGTCTAACGCTAGATATATCGTTAGTACCTTAACACATTGTGAAATATTTAATAATTCATATATTGATTGATGTATTTAGCCATTCTACCGTACTTCACCGGATTCCCGGCGAGATTACACTCTCTTTACATCCAGCAGACTCGCAAATTTCATCTAGAATTTAAATAGTTACACTATCATTAACTCGTATAATTGATTAACAATTAATAAATGGAATTATATTTCTAAAGCTTAATAGAAAGGATTTATTGACTATTTCTTAAATAAAATTTAAAACTAAACACGCTTTTCATTATTGCCGGAGCAATAATCCCATTACTGTCATTCCGTCTTTGTCCCGATCCTTTCTCGCTGTGATAGAAGGCTGTTAATACACAAGTCTTCGCTCCCTCTCGTCAAAACATAAACTTAAAACTGTTGAGATTGGGGAAATTAAAACGTTTTTGAAGATTTGGGAAATTAAAACTTTTTGAAGACTTCACAGAAAGTTGCCAGTCACTAGGTATAAAATATTGGCCACCTACACTTTACCTATAGAAAACAAGGTAATCGACACAGTATGTGAAATAGAAAATTATTGAAATGTAAATCATAGTTAAACCCAATAGTCAGGGGTCAATAAATGATAACCCTTTTGATATTTTAACTATAAGCTGAAGAAAATTTTAATTTGATGCCGACAAGTGCACGAATACTTTGTATCAAAGAACTCATTGAAAGTTAAACAGCAATTAAACTGTCCAAAGCCTTTTCAGTGATAGTAAGACTGTTACATGTCCCATTCTTGAATATTCTTATGTTGTTTTGGTGTGTCTACATACAGTCTAGATAGATCTCGTATTTCTTGATACTAGCATACAGTTGTAGGTCGATCGTTAGATTTTTTGCGACTGCACATGTAGAATATATTCCATAAGTAGTATTTCAATTATAAGTCTAAGCAAGTAAGATGTCGGCGGTCATAAATTTCTGAAATAAAAAAAAATATATTTTATATAATCTTTATGCTATTCTAACATGTTTTCCTTTATAAAGTGTTGTTTGTGCTTCTTTTCGGTGATAAATATTAAAGATAAGTTCAGCCGGAAGTTCTCTCCCAGACGAATTATCTAATGCGTAAAGTATGGTCTCATCTACATTCTTTGGATTTAATTTTAATAAATTATGATAGAGGTGACTTGAATGTCTGTTTATTTTACGTTTAACAAAATTTGAAACATGCCGATCTTGCTTCTCGTCACGTTTGTTATTTTAATGTACATGCAAATTGCACATCTTAAGAGTATGCAAAAAATGATGATAGAGGTTAATGCCGATTTTTAAATGACCGATTGCTCGAAATGATCATTTAACTAAAGGCAGCCATCACATACAATTACTCCGATACTAAAAATGATTGAAAATCGTGTAGAAAAGCATTACTTCACAACCTTTATATGACCAAGATTTGTGTAAGTTAACACTAATATGTATGGGCCTTTTGTGTAGCTACAGGGAGTCGTGATCACTAGCATTTGTAATTGTTTTCCTAGAACTCACTTTGGCACCAAAAAAAAATACTTTTTGCTTGGCTGACAATTTACCCGTCGTAATATGCCACGAGTTCACATGGGGGTAGCTTATCAGCAACTAATTGATAAAAACATGAGTGTCAGAAAGCCACCTTAGGACTTCCTTTAATTATTCATACGCTGAGGGGACATCAAATCACACTGTTGGAATTCAATATGAGAGTAGTTCGTGAGGTTTAATGCGTCTTTTGATTAAGGCATATTAGTGCTGAAACTCTCCACTCAGGATATAGCGAGCGGAAGTCATCAGGGAACTAATTAAGGTCTCGCATTGTTTTAAGATTGTGTGTAGATATTATAGCAACACTTGGAGAAGCGATCACGTGGTCCTATCAATAGTCGGGTTCGATATTCACGATTGAAAAACTCGCTGCTAAGAAGACCATTTCCGGTTGATTTATTGTTTGATTTTGCCCTTGTTATAAAATGACAACCGATAAACAGAGTTGATTTTAAACCTGTTAGAACTGTTCATCATTTTTATTCTACAATCAATATCGACGACGTACAAAGGAAAGTTAGGCTCATGGAAGTATCCTTGAATGTCAGAAATTGTTAAAGCATGAATGAATAGAAGGTTTGAAGTCGTATCTGTTTGATCACTGAGTCTCTCAGGTTTGCTATCTGTTGTTAAGTGTCGTATGTTAACATTTGGATATTTTCAGTTTTTTTTCTGAAACCACTGGATCAATTTCATTCAATTTTAGCATATGGCATCTATGGGTGAAGGGGGACAAAATTTGCGATTTCATGGCCTTTGTCCCTCCAATCTTCTTTTCTCCTGGACATCAAGTAGTCTAACTGTTGGCATGATTGTAACAGCCATTGAGTCCTCTACCAAAATTGTGAAAAAAAACATTGCCCCAGGTCACAGGGGTTCCAGTGCTAGAGCAAGCTATATAGATTAATTTGTGAATGTGCATTATTTCTTTGAAAATCTTCGTCTCTGATCCTGGGTATTAAACAAAGAATTTAATGTATAGTTATGACAAGCAATGGTGTCTCTTCCAAAATTGTGAATTTCATGGCCACTGGATCAGATATTCTGATGTGAGGGTCACAGGGACCCAATTGATTACATGTATATTGTGAAAATGCATTAATCCTTTGAAAATCTTCTTCTCTACATGTACTTCTAGATATAAATAAAATAGTTATAATGTGCAAAGGTGCCTCTTTCAAAATTGTAAATATTATCGCTTCTTGTTTTAATCACGAAAGTTGTTGCTTAATGTTTACGTGACCAATAAGACCTATGGGTCTCTTAGTTTTAGGTCACATAGTAACTCGGGTGACCTACTGCTATCCGTTTCCGTCCGTCGTCGTGTATCTTGTGGTTTTGACGAGAGGGAGCGAAGACTTGTGTATTAACAGCCTTCTATCACAGCGAGAAAGGATCGGGACAAAGACGGAATGACAGTAATGGGATTATTGCTCCGGTAAAATTGTAAACCCACTTCATTTTACTCGTGTGAACTCCTAATCCTCCACAGACCACCAAATGTAATTATAGCCAATACTTGGTCATCTTCTCACTAATGCACAAAATCATGTGTCGGAACAATTCTAACCATGAGATCACCATAGCTTAAATAATTTTTAGGGGGACTCATTTAACTTATTAGATTTTTTTAAAAGTGTATACACATGTCAGAAAACAGGAGTTAATATTAATAACACAATTTTTAACATTACTTTTGCGTCTATTTGTGAGCAAATTATATGCTGTTTGAATTATTAGTGCACACTTTTATGGAAAACCGTGAAAGCCAACGAAAGTACGATACAGTGTTTACCTTATCTGTAATCATTTTATTTCCTTAAATTACTGAGTATTTTTGTCTGGAAAGTTTTAATTATACATTGATCTTACGCAACAAGGACAGTGAATAGGAAATTGATCAAAATAGATTAAGAATTTCATTTTATAAAAGACTCTGTTTTATTTATTAATTTGTACAATGTTCAACTGTATCGAAAAGACAAAAACAGGAATAGGTTTTCATTGCAATATTATAATAATTTCATTTATTAAAAAATATATTTTAAACCTGGCAGCAAATATCCTATTAAAAATAATACGCGCGTTAAATGAAAAGGATTTACGTGGATTCTTATCTATTTGTTGGCGAGCAAACGTAGTACCGCTACTTGCGGATTTCACTTTCTCTCTTTTCACCTTCCTTTAATTACAGAGAACAAATTCTTATTGGATTTTATAATCAGTCCGAGGGAAAATCATTAAAGAGAAAATTATGGAACACGAGGAAGGCATTTTCACGGGTATTTTTCTTTAATTATCTACAATAATCACTGTTACATCTTTGTTCTGTCGTGAACTGTAACGTTAGATACCCATGTTCTGTATGGTTTTATTAAGGCTTTATAGACAAGCCAAGTTATTAAAAGCTAATCACATCTTGTTATGTTGTTACTTTTAGACGAAAGAAAATAACTTCTGGCTGTCTTATCATGAATTCTGTCTCCGAGTCGATTCCTAAATAAATATTTGGCACAGACTTTAAAAAAAACTCACAATTTAGATCGACCGGAGAAATGTGTCGAAGAAACATACTTAATGGAAGCAAAATATACGTTACCAACTCACAATTAAATAAGCATTAAATGGAAATACAAGTCTTCCTTTAATGTTAACAAAAAACAAGAAACCAACTATTATTGTAACATAGAGACAGAGAGTATCAGATATGGCAAACTAACATATTAAGAGACACGCAAGATCATCATGGAATCAGGATGACCAACAACCTCCAAAGACCATATAAACAAATTTACTTTGAACACTCTAATGAGCTATGCCCTACTTCGGACCATTAAATCAATATGTCCATTTCACCAAGTTCATATGACCTTAACAATGGATATTTGTCGAATTCCGGTTCCAGTAAGATGCAGAATACAAGTCAGGTACGTATGCCGAAAATTTAAAGCTAAATCTTGATCATTTTTAGAGCAAATACTATTTGTTTCGATTCCAACTAATTGCACAGACACTACCTTTCAAACTGACAGTAATAAACAACGAAATATCTAAAATCAAGTTTATGTACATCAAATACTACAGTATTATGGATTGCGAGTCAAGAACTTACTTTTTTGTTCCGAATTTTAGTCGTTGTTCCTTAAAGCCCAATATCTATACTTCTAACATCTTATTCGTTCTGAGCATTATCTGTGCAGCCTAGATCGTCTTAAAATGACGCACTTGTTCGTCGCCGATTTCTTCTTATTTAAGGCTTCCCATAGTTCCTCACTAGACTGGGCATTACTTCCTGTTTTATAAACAACTTCCGGTAATTTTAACTGTGTTCTATGTCGTTAAGGAAAGGATGCAGCAGACGTTTTAAGAGAATAGACGCCACATTCATCATCCAAAGACCTTGTCAAATGAGCCATGTCGAAAGATCTTACTCATAACACTTTACAGATTCCGGAGAAGTCTTATGTTTTATCGTACTTTCACGGCTGCATATGAGTGTATCTTTGAAAGTTCCAATGATTTCATGAATATAAGAAAAAGCCTCTTTTCCTCGTCGTAATATGGCGTTTTTAAATCAACTTACTAAGCACATTGCATGCTCTTGTTAAACTGTCATAGCTTTTGTTACATCTTAAATGATTATGTTTTAACTGCCTGTCGAACTAGAAACAGAAATACCTGAAGTTTAGTCTAATATCAGTTGTATCAACTCTGGTGCTGATAAGGTGTAAAACAAAAAGGTCCCAAAAATCTAGATTTAACAGGAAAATGTCGTTGTTCAGTTGTACATGGCGATCGGACGTAATTTCATTCAAATTCAAAATTATACAAAATATCCATGTATAAGTATGAAAAGGAAATGGATGCATAGAAATGAACAAAAGCATACTACAAACAACATTATTGAAATAAGTGTCAAGTAGCAATTCAATGATAAAAGAAAGTGTCAGGTTTCAAAGAAAAACATTCCAGAATAACTCACTTTGTGTATGTTTCTCGTTCTTGAACGGATTGTACATAGTTATTTTGTAATAAACATTTAGGTACGACTTGATCTGAGATGAATTAAACATAAACTTTGTGTATAAGACATTTCCGCACAAAGAGATACATCCAGATTCTGTATAAGACAGTCTAAAGCGTAGCCAACTTCATTTTGCAAACGTGGAGAGCATTAAACTTAAAACGACCAACAGAGCATGACAACCAGTAACTTTATTAATGTTCCGCTTTACAAACTGGCAAAGAATAGAAACAATTCTATACATGAATAGCTTGAGTATCGATGACTGGAACCTAGATCTTTCACAGTTCCTAATATCTCAAAGCGAGGCACTGGTGAAGAGAACAAATACTACATGTAGTATCTCAGGATTATGAATGAACAACAATAACTCATTTCATTTTTATGACAGTTTTAGATGAAGGATATGGAGATAACGAACAGTATTCAATCTCAAAGGGCTTGGTGTAAAATGCGGAGGATGGAGTCTCCACAATCTCTCCAAAATGGAGGGTCAGAGAGTGCAAGGGGTGGAGCCTCTTGTGTTAGATGAGGCAGGAGGTGGAGCATTATGCTTGTCGTAAATTTAGCACGTGCTTATTAGTCATCTCGATACCCTTTGAGAACGTGTTAGAGTGTTACATTACCCAAACAATTCAAAAAAATAATTCCATCGAAGTTGAGTGAATGGACCTCAGTTATATCTCCCAACCTGATTTTGTGATGACAATTGTCAGTATCTGATGACATTTGTTTATAAAGTCCATAAAATATTAAATGAGAAACAAAGAAACAGGAAACAGTAAAAAAAAAAAAAAATGAACACCACATTTCAACGAGGGGAACAGCTTTGCTGATTATTTAATTTTTAAAGATAACAGAGACTGACTGAAACAGAATAGCATCAAAATTATTATCATTTGGTGATGTTATATACAGATATATATACATAGACTGATATGAGAATCGAAATGACCTATAGATATGAGAAACAAATGCAGTCTGTGCTTTTGATTAAAATTTTGTTATGCGGTATAACATGATAAGTGCAATGGAAACTGTCTGATTCACACTGCTATCTCACAGTAACCCATGAGGTCTTGACAGATTTTATTAGTATATGTATCAAATATCTGAAGGGCAAAATGTTAAAATTGCTAAGGGCTATATTACATGTACCTTAACTTCCAGGGAAAGCTAGAAAAATATATATTAGTGCACAGAAGCAAATTTGTTCCCTCATTTATTGTATATATAACTCAAAGTCATGTTATCTTTTTTTTTTTTTTTTTTGCTGAATTTCATTTTCAGTTGTCATTTAATTGCCTCTTCTTTTTTTAATTTACACATACAGAAGCTTTTCCAGGTTTTTCACTAACAGCAATGTAAAATATACTTTTTAATTGATGATAATCTGCTGACAAAGTGATCTGCCATGTGTAATGCATGACATAATTATCTGCAATAAAAATTTTACGACATACCTGTATCTAGACTCAGTAATTAATTCTGACAGACGCTTTTTATCAGTAATGGAGAGTTCTACAAGCAACCCAGTTGTATTCGGTTTCTAAAATGATTGAAAGATAAAACAGGCGAACGTTTTAGAATTGACACAAGAGGCTCCACCCCTTTCACCCTCTGTCCCTCCATTTTGGAGTCATTGTGGAGACTCCATCCTCCGCCTTTTACACCAAGCCATCTCAAAGTCCATTAAACAATATACAAAATCGGAGCAGAGCAAACACGGACTTCCGAAACATCAGAGGGGGGATCAGGTGCCATGGAGGAGTGAGCATCCCCTGCTGACCGGTCACACCCGCCGTGTGCTCGTTGTCATGATCAGGAAATAACGGAAAAAATCCGTCGTCAATTCAGTGTATAAATAATGGATAAACAATTGGTGTGAAAAACGTCAGTCAGCATTTGACTCAATGATAAATTGTATTTGCTGACAAGGTCATTGTATCGACCATAGAACTTTCGAAATGATGACTTTAAACGAGACTATCAGGCTGCATAAAAAAGCCAATTAATGATTTATTTTATTTTCTTTGAAAACACTGTATAATGTCTTGTTTTAGTGATTTCCTTTCATAATAGTATAAAGTCTTTAAAAAGTTTAAAACTGATTAATTATATCTATCATTTTTTTGGAAAAGGCGGGAAAATTTATTAACCAGTGTGTAATTTTTCTTCTGTTGCAAATACAGGTATAGACTAAACATATAACTTCATGTAAAAGTCATGGCTCTGGTCCTTACTTTCTATCACTTCAAGTTATCCAGTAATTTAACAAGAGGCCCACGGGCTTTATAGGTCACCTGAGTATTGTGCAAAACTTTTTCAAACAATTAAATTTGGTTCGTGTTTTAAACCAGAGGCCATGAAATTTATTTACTTTATACCCAAAGGTAGATCAGAGTAACAAAGAGAAAATGAACTTCCACTGACCTTGGGGCCACATATTTCAAAATTTTGCAAATTTTATCATAAAATGGTTGATTAATACCAAAGCATTAATTTATTTTCAGACTATGAAACCCCCTCCCCACTCTTCACCCAGGAGAGGGGTTGGGCATAAAAAATAACCATTTTGCTAGATGCTTCTTTCTTCATCATAAATATAAATTCTTGGATCATTGGCATAAAACCCAGGAGCAATGGAAAGATTTTCAAAGAATTAATGCATTTTCACTATATGATCAATAGAGCCCCGCCCTAACACCAGAACCCCTGACCCTGGGGCCATGAATTTCACAAATTTAAAAGAGGCACTCTTGCTCAACATTATTATGTACTTACATAGTTTATTTAATACCCTGGAGTAGAGAAAAGGATTTTCAAGGAATTAATGCATTTTCACTATATAATCAATAGGGCCCCGCCCTAACACCAGAACCCCTGACCTGGGGCCACAAAATTCACTTTTTTGGAAGAGGCACTCTTGCTCATCATAACTATGTTTTAAAGTTTATTTCATACCCAAGAGCAGAGAAGAAGATTTTCAAAGAAATCATGCATTTCTCTATACAATCTATATAGCCCCGCCCTAGCACTAGAACCCCTGACCCTGGGGCCATGAATTTCACAATTTTGGTAGAGGACTCAGTGCTTATTACATTCATGCCTACAGTTTGCCTGCTTGATGTTCAGGAGTAAAGAAGAAGATTTTTAAAGATTGCAATAATTTTAGTGGTTTTGGCCCCACCCATCAGGCCCTAGGAGGGCGGGGACCATAAAATTCACAATTTTTGTCCCCCTTTACCCATAGATACTGTATACAAAATTTGGTTGAAATTGGTTTAGTGATTTCAGAGAAAAAGCTGAAAATGTTAAAATGTTAACACACGACGCACGGCACAAGATACACGACGACGGACGGAAACGGATAGCAGTAGGTCACCCGAGTTACTATGTGACCTAAAACTAAGAGACCCATAGGTCTTATTGGTCACGTAAACATTAAGCAACAACTTTCGTGATTAAAACAAGAAGCGATAATATTTACAATTTTGAAAGAGGCACCTTTGCACATTATAACTATTTTATTTATATCTAGAAGTACATGTAGAGAAGAAGATTTTCAAAGGATTAATGCATTTTCACAATATACATGTAATCAATTGGGTCCCTGTGACCCTCACATCAGAATTTCTGATCCAGTGGCCATGAAATTCACAATTTTGGAAGAGACACCATTGCTTGTCATAACTATACATTAAATTCTTTGTTTAATACCCAGGATCAGAGACGAAGATTTTCAAAGAAATAATGCACATTCACAAATTAATCTATATAGCTTGCTCTAGCACTGGAACCCATGTGACCTGGGGCAATGTTTTTTTTCACAATTTTGGTAGAGGACTCAATGGCTGTTACAATCATGCCAACAGTTAGACTACTTGATGTCCAGGAGAAAAGAAGATTGGGGGGACAAAGGCCATGAAATCGCAAATTTTGTCCCCCTTCACCCATAGATGCCATATGCTAAAATTGAATGAAATTGATCTAGTGGTTTCAGAGAAAAAACTGAAAATATCCAAATGTTAACATACGACACTTAACAACAGATAGCAAACCTGAGAGACTCAGTGATCAAACAGATACGACTTCAAACCTTCTATTCATTCATGCTTTAACAATTTCTGACATTCAAAGATACTTCCATGAGCCTAACTTTCCTTTGTTCGTCGTCGATATTGATTGTAGAATAAAAATGATGAACAGTTCTAACAGGTTTAAAATCAACTCTGTTTATCGGTTGTCATTTTATAACAAGGGCAAAATCAAACAATAAATCAACCGGAAATGGTCTTCTTAGCAGCGAGTTTTTCAATCGTGAATATCGAACCCGACTATTGATAGGACCACGTGATCGCTTCTCCAAGTGTTGCTATAATATCTACACACAATCTTAAAACAATGCGAGACCTTAATTAGTTCCCTGATGACTTCCGCTCGCTATATCCTGAGTGGAGAGTTTCAGCACTAATATGCCTTAATCAAAAGACGCATTAAACCTCACGAACTACTCTCATATTGAATTCCAACAGTGTGATTTGATGTCCCCTTCATTCTTGTTCGCCATCTTAATGTAATAATCTAACGCGCTCAGTCGGGGGACGCTTTACGACGTTATATCATGAGACCTAACAATAACATCTACAAGTAATAATGCAGGTATATGGTGTTTTTATGTTTGTGCTTGTTTAGGATTAGCTTAACCCTAGTTTACGAATCATCCATGATGCCATCTTAGTGGTTTTACTTTATCTGGTTTTTGAATGATGATTGCAAGATAAATAAATATCTTTCAGAAGAGGCAACAAGCATTAAAAAATCTACTAGTCAAAGAATTCCCTCAAGATAACTAGCAATTGTTGCTTCTATTGAAAACGGATCCTTTTTAATCGTTTATATTGAAGGTAGTCATTGTGATATTGCTTCAAAGGTCTTAAATGCGCAATCACATCCGCCTGTCATACACTGTAATACTCCAAGGATTACGTTAAAATGTAATATCTAGCGGCTCAGTATGGGATACTTAGTATTATGTACACCATTTTCATATGTCTGCACAATTAGTAGTGAGTAATAACCATCATCATAATTGTGTAACTTAAAAAATATCTGACGATCAATCAATATCGGAGACGATAGTTTTAATCCCGAAACAGCACGCCGCGTGTTCCCGCCATAACTTCTCACGTCTGCCCGGCGTAGTGCTCACTATCTTAACGCGATCAGTAAAGGATCGAAAGTAATGTGAGCATTGTGGAAATTGTTTCCTATATATATATATAATTGATATAGCTGACTTAAGTAGACGTTTTTGACTTTTTTATTGATATTGGGTTTCTTGTAAAGTGTTAAGACGTGGGATGACAGAGAGCGCCTACACCGACTGTGTTACAATTTTAATCTCAATAACGAGGCTCGACACTTCATTTCATTTTGTTTGAATGGTAAAAAGATTTTCATTAGCCACAGTATTATTCTTCGATGTTTAGAGTTCTTACAAAACATTTTCTAAGAAGAAGATGAGGACAATACACAGTGATTCTTCTCCTGCAGACGATAGAAACCGTACACAAGATCAGGTGTTATATCTGTCTACACGGACTTATGTGTCTACAGGAAATGAATAAAATTATCCGACCAAATAATACAGGTTATCAAATTTAAAGGTTTAGCATACAAATATTTTTGCCGAAAAAGATATTTCAATTACAAAACATTTTCCAGAGAAAAATGGAGTTTTGAGGTTGGCTGTATACTTTCCCTACGGAAGCACATTTTGTAGAGATCACAACAAGCATGCATTTTTAATATTTTGCCAACTTAGTTAAAGGTCTTAGCTAAGCACATAAATCAAATTGGTGGTCTCTATTTATCATATCAACCAAATAACATTAAAAAATAATATATTTTTAAATACTATAGTCATGTCAGGAACCTCTTTTATTTACGTTATTTAAAATATTAGAAAAAAACCTGACCAAATAATAATGAAAAGCGTGTTTAGTTTTAAATTTTATTTAAGAAATAGTCAATAAATCCTTTCTATTAAGCTTTAGAAATATAATTCCATTTATTAATTGTTAATCAATTATACGAGTTAATGATAGTGTAACTATTTAAATTCTAGATGAAATTTGCGAGTCTGCTGGATGTAAAGAGAGTGTAATCTCGCCGGGAATCCGGTGAAGTACGGTAGAATGGCTAAATACATCAATCAATATATGAATTATTAAATATTTCACAATGTGTTAAGGTACTAACGATATATCTAGCGTTAGACACTTAATTGTACTCTCCTTCACTTGGAAACAAAGTAAAGCAGAAATCAGAGTGATCGAGATCAGTATAATCATAATTCAATGCCCCTAACTCTCTTTCATCAGGATATGGTAAACTTACACGAACTCTTCACGACTTAATTACATGTATTTCGTTAAGCCCATGGCAATTCTAAAGAGACTTGTGCATCCTCCAAAAAGCCATCAACTGATACATAAAATATATGGAGATAAAAATCGGTAAAAAAATTAATTAAGTCCACTTAAACAAAATACAGGAGCAGAGCAAACACAGGCATCTAAAAACATCAGAGGTGAGATCAGGTGCCATGGAGGAGTTAGCAGTCAAAATCGACCGATCAAACCCGCTGTTCATCTAAAAGTGACATACTTTTTTCAAGGGATTGAATAATAAGAACTAATAAAGTGAATGGTATTGATTAAAAGATTACACAGGATATTAGATCATATAGAATGCCTTAATACTATCCTTTAGTCAATATATATGAACATGCTAGCTAATTGGCAAGAGACATGTCTAATTCTATGTCAGCCAAGGTCAAGCCTAAAATATAATGTCGTTCAGTGCATACCTATGCTATTACTTCATCATGACAGTAACTTGACTTCTTGTAACAAAGGGTTGAACATATAACAGGCGGTTGTATTGGAAAGCATGAAACACTGCTCAATGAGGAGTGAAGAGTTCTAATTTCATATTCAAAGTTATACACAGTGAGAGAGTGAGCTGGCCCTTGATGAAAAATATTAAATGGAAATCTTAAATAAGTTGAATAATTTGAAAAATATTAAATTGATCTTATTTTAGACCAGAACAAAGTCATATGAAACATTACATGCATGTATTTTCGAAATCCACGTTAACTTCAACGGTATCTAATTCAATTTATTGTTTTTTTAACTTTCCCCAAGAGAAATATGGCGATGACTGAATGAACATGTTTGATGAAAAAGAACTAAACGGACATTCCTACATTTTGATATTATACTATTGTCTGCATGTGCAAAAAAAAATAATAATAATAAGTGTCAAGAACTTACTAAAAGTCAAACACTTCTCTAACTTATACATTGGTAAATAATCAATGTGTTTCGGATATTGGTAGTTTTTACCGTCGAGTGTCGCTATGTCGTATACGAATCTATTCTTTTATTATATCAGGAGTTTTCGACATTTCTGCGTTTGTTCGATTGTCATCATAAACCATTATCTATGATTATTTTTCCTTGAAAAGAATAAGAAATTCTCTCGGTTTGTGAATCATACACTAGATATATTAAATTTTCAAGCAGTCTACATGCATTGGAATATTACAAACTTCCAAGCACTCACCCCCTTTAATTGCTTTTAAATGCTTTCGTGCCCAAATCTTTATATCCAACATCCAAGTAAAATATCCGGCAGAAACAAATTAGGAAAAATATTTATTCAGGATTTGTTTGTTGGTTTTTTTTTATTTTCAAAGGCATTCCGTCACTCTATGGACGTTAAACAAAATTAATTTTCCAGGAAGCGCGGCATACAGGGAAAATTGGAACAGGAATTTTATAGGACAACGTGAAAAGAGATCCATGTCTGGATAGCGCGAGATGGTCGTTAAGACTGTTTATATCTCCTTTCACAGAAGATGGGACGTAAATGGAAAATAAAATGAGAAGGGTCAGTCTCCTTCTATTCGTTTCTGCAATCTGAGATTGAATCTTAATGGCATTTTACTTATAATACATCCACAGATTACGTCAATCACATGATGGGGGCAACAAGCAGTTCTAAATACAAGTGTGATAGCTAAAGGGAGTCAACAATATTCCGGTTTAAAAAAAACAAATGGAAATAAAAAACACTAACCTTCTTCCGTTTAAGTTTTACATGGGCATAAATGAGGCCTTTGATAAAATGTCATTTGACCAACCATAGATTCACTTAGTATCAAAAATATTAATGTAGAAATGGCATACTTTTGGTGTGTTTACTGTTCCAATATGTACAAAATGTCTAAAAAAGGTCTATGGACCTTTAGCTGAAATGACCATGTATCAGCAGAACACAGAAGCCACCTCTAATAAACGTGACATAGCTCCGCATAGCTCTGTAAAGAGGCAGTGACAACACCGCTGGGTTATTTTAAACACATTTTAATAAGAAGGAACAATTTTTTACCTTTCTGTATAAAACTTTTATATCCTATTTCGGACCTTTCAATGTGAATTGTGGAATAAGCATGTTTTATACTGTTATTGAAAAAAAAATCTTATTAACATTTTTAAAAAATCTTGCCCCTGTTCTTCCCATAGGAGTAATGATTGTAATATAAACAAAATAGAAATCACCTTTGCGTCCCACTTTAAAGGTCAAAACTTTGCTATTCTGAAGGAAAATAAAAATATACTATATTTTCTCTTAAACATTTCTATGTCAATAAGAGGATCAAGGACCTTCTTTCGCTATTCTGATAAAATGTACAACCTTGTCGCATCTTTTTTATTTTTGGACTGGAAATTCCAAATGTAGGTCCCTTTGACCTAATTTGGAGAACGCAATCTAAGAACCGAAGATACATTTATTGACACATATGATTATTTTAAGCCTTAAACTACTTAAATATAATCCTGAAAAATCTAAAGCACAATGTAGTCAAGTTAACTTTTTAAAATAGAACATCTGTCAAATTTTAATTATTACGAGATAAGGCACCAGTTATCCTATAGATTTTGAAACAACGAATTAAAATTACAAAAGAAGGTCACCATAACCTACTTTTTAGGTACAATGCTCCAAAAGTCCGATGTATATTCTAGGCTGTGTATTTCCGAAATAGATAGATCAGTGAAATTTCAAAAGTAACATGTGGTATCTACTTTTTGGTTGAAATCCTTACATGAACATGTACAGTACACAAGATGCATCAACTGAGCACGTTTGATGATTGTTAGTCTCTAATTTATAAGAAAAAAATACCCGGTATGATAATGCCATGAAATCACAAAAGTAGGTCATTGCGACCTTCTTTTCGGTTGACACTGTCACAATCAACAATCCAATTTGAACCACCATTATAATGTTTGATAATGATAAGCCACGTAGTGTATTGGAAATATTTAAATTTAATTACATGTATGTACATTTAACTTCAAAGTGTCCAAAATATACATCTTAAAAAAATTGAAAATTAATACCTGCAAAGGTCAAACAGAAGGTCACTGTGACACATTTTTTTTACATTAATTAGATATGACAGAACTTCCCCAGGATACATCAGCGTCTTTATATAGTTGGAAATAATTCAGAAAGTAGGCCATGGTGACCTACTTTTTGGTTTACTCATTTCACGGTCTGATGATTAATTTATTAACAAGTTTTAATAATCATAGGCTTTAAAGTACACAAGATATGCAACAAAATATCAATTTGTATTTTAATGCAGACCTGCAAAATTCAAATGTAAGTCACTGTTACTACTTTTTTGTTTTAATTATCCATTTTTCTTTAAAAAATCACATATATTTTTCATCAAAGATAAAAGCCCTTGGACCAAGGATATTTTATATATTTTATGACAAATTTTGCAAAAGTTGGTCAAGGGATTTTTGAGATTTGGCCCACAATCATAAAAAATAATACATACAGAACAAAAAAAAATTGTATTATCTCTTTTGGCTCAGTGAAGCTAAAAATTTGATTTCCTACTGCGTGGGTCTTACCCATGGGGGTCATGATGCGAGAAATATATCTATTTTATATGACTATGAATGAATTTGCAGTTTTGAGAAGTAGAATTTCAAAGATATTTTACCCCTAACAAACATTCCTTTATAAAACTATGATTGCCTTAAATAACCCCACTCTACTCCAAGGGGTCGTAATTTGAAGAAATAAAACTTGTCAGATACATGTAGTACACTTACGGGGACGTCTGTATGTTAAACTGAATGTTCTTGACTTTTGCTGTTCCCAAGAAGATTATTTTTACTAAATTTTTTATCCAATATATCATAGTGAACAACTTTCAATAACATATATGGACAACACCCTATATCTACCTCCCTCGGGGGGCATGATGTAAAACAAACTAGGATCTACGCTCCTTGGGTAAGTTTCTATATTCTTGGTATCCTTGGTCTGAAAGTCCCAAATGTAGGTTCCTGTGACTTTGCTTTGCTGTTCTTGAGAAGATTTTGAGAGATTTTTTCCTAGTCTACATTATACGAAACATTCTCTTTGTAAAACTTTGATTGCATATTACGGTTCCATCCCATTCGCAAGGTTGTGATATGAGTAATCTTGAATCAACACTACCTGTACCAGAGGATGGGTGCTCTATGTTTATATATGGCTCAAATATGAACTTAAAGATTTCCTAAGATTTTTCTTCATTTTTTTAACTTTGAAAAATTTTGATCTTTTATTGTGCTATGCTATACCCCAAGGCGTAAGTATTAAATGACCTTAAAACCTTGAAATATATCATCTTCAAGTAACAATTTCAGAAACTTTAACTTACACTTTTGAGAAATATACTAAGGCCCTTAACTTCAAAAACTATTTTGATTCATTTAAAGTTTACATGTTCACCGAGCAACTTTCAAGTATCTTCTAAAGATGAACATGAATTAAATCCCCAGTGGAAAAAATGTTAATGCCGGTACAGAATAGATGTCGATTGATTTATTATACAAGTATCTTCCGATATTAAATCAGACTTTTATGTACATGTACTCTTCATTGCTGTAATAATGTAATTTTACATAAGTTACCTCACAGAGCTTTTGTTGTAATAATTTTGAAGAAAAAGGCATACTAAACACATAAAATGTCCCTTTAATAAAATATGATGACTTATCCTTTTTTCCTGTCAAGAAATGTCTGTGAAACACCCCCTCCCAAAACTCCTAAATTAAAATAGTTGTTTCCCATCTCAAACTGAAATAAGTTTCTACTGAATCGATGTTTTCAGTTACCTCTCTTAGAACTGCCGCAGGCTCAGTTTCACACCAATCGATTTTCTTCAGAAATGTTACAAAGGAATTGACAATAAAAACACGTTTTCATCATTATATGGCCTATTTCCTAAAAAAATATTCTGCATCATTTTAAACTACACACATCTTTTGATATTAGAAGTTGGTCGTAATATGGATTAAAACTGTGTTTTCTACGGAGACTTGTTTATAACATCTGCGCATAATAATATCGTAAAAGCATTTTACCAGTTTATATGCACATAAATATATGTTTAAATTTGTATATCAAGAAAAGATCTTATTTTTCAATAAGAAAGAAAAACTACAGTTAACATTCCTCCTATATAATATTATCTGCCCTGCTTAGTCTACGAATATTCGAATATTCATTCGATGAGTTGATATTCGAATATACATTTACGATTCGAATATTCTTTTTTAAGTGTACAAGCATTTTAAAGAGAGAAAAACCTGGCAAGTTTAATTAGAAATCGAATCAAGTTTGTACAAAATTAAAAGACTCTCCTCTTGGACTACATATACTTTAAAGGTGTGAAGAGTGTATCTATTAAAGTAATTTATTCATTGTTCACTTTATTAGTGGTATAACAGTATACAGTCAGTCAGGTTGTATTGTTGTAAGGACACAGTTTTACAGTAAACACACTGATCTCTTGTTTATGTAAATATCATAAAAAATCATTATCAGGAAATTAATTCGCAAAAAAAGATTTCTTTTAATTTTCTTCAGTAGATAATTGTTCTGCTTGGTATAAATTTGTATCAGTTATCAGTGTAGACTTTAGTAAGACGACCAATTAAACTGGAACATACTTAAGAATCTTTTGAGATTTCAATGAAATTTATTTGATAATTAAAAAATATAATGGTGGTGCAATTACCAAACTCTAAATAAGCTTTGATTCCAAAATAATGGCATAAAACCTATACTGCTAGACAGGAGAGTGAAGATATAAATTATATAATGCAAGATGTATTTATTTTATCGAATATTCGAATATATTCGAATACTCCTATCGAATATTCGAATATCAATAATTGACAATTTTAACATTCCTAGTATTTATATCTACATATGCTTGTCGCTGAAGGTACATAGAATAATCGCCACATGATTATATATACATGTACTGCTCATGAATTTTAACCAAAGTTATAACAATTTTTCCATGTGATATCTGAGGTCTTAAAGTCTACATTTATGTAATACGCTTAACTTTATCAAACAAGAAATATACTTTTAAAGGGCAATTATTTGGATCTTTGAAAGTTTTGAAACATCTTACTTTAATATAACACGTTTTAAGGGATGTTTGTATGCATATCTTAAAGAAGAAATGAGTTAATGAGACAGTTGTGTAAGCTAAGGGTTGGAAGAACTTTATTGAAGTACATGTATGCTTACATTATGTATATGCAATCCATATTTTAAGAAACAAATGGTAAAAGTAACGCACCTTATAATCTCAGGTCAGCTCAAATATATTCTTTGATGTACGCACTGAGACACAAACTAATATCCCCTCATATAGCTCTTATTTTGAAAACTCGTTTACAAATTTTTGTAATAAATGCATACAGATTCATAATGCTTCTCATAATCATTTTTTCCTACATAGAAAGTTAATTAAAAGCATATCTCTTTAATCTTCCTAAAATCAAACAAAAATTGATGATTCAAGCGCTAGTGTTAAAGTTTCAGAAAAGAAGGAAGGAAAAGATCTAAGATTTTGACAAATAAGATGTCTAATGTGACTCTGATGTCTAAAGAAATGTTTTTTTTCCTCTTTTTTACGCAGGACTGCAATTTGGCAATTACTTTTCTACCCTTGTATAAATAAATATTTACAGCGGTATCCGACGAATAACAAATATAGCAGGTATACAGTAATTTGAGTCAAATAATTCTTTCCACAAATATTGAAGTGAAAACATAGGAGGGCAACTCTACTATAGATATCGAGTTTGTTAGATTCAATATTTCCCCTTTCACGTGACCTATAATGACTCGATGCCGTTATTTCCTCGGTGATTTCACTGTGTTAATGGACTCATAAAATACAATTATTGTTCTTCAATGAAAATATTGTTCAGTTACAACTAATACTCCTCTGAGAGAAGCCGTACGGAATTACCATCTAAAACTTAATACGAATTATGTACATGATAAACCACACTAGTATATTGTATATAAAGGATACTTAAGCAATGCAGTGGACTAACAGCGCTAATGAGTAAAGTGCATCGAATTTTAAATACGATCTTTTATACTTTAGACCCTTCAGCCAACTTGATACTAATGGTCAATTCTTAAGGTGTTAGGAAGGTTAATTGCTTTAAAATGTTAGGCACAGATACGTTAATTAAGTTCCCAACTTTTTGAAATAAATACGTTTTATCTTACTTTGATATTTCAATTTCTTTATTTTTTCAAATACTAGTACTTGTTTAAAAGAGCTAAGATAAGCAAAAAATAAGAAGTTAAGAAATCAATAAGTAACTCCTAATAAAGGTTAACCGCACAGCACACACCTGTGACGAGGCCAAAGTAACAAAACAGAAACAGTGAAAAGATGTTATTGTAAACGCACTAAGAAGTTGGTTCAACAGGGCTTCATTTGATCAATATCAAGTAAAACGGAAATTAAGTCCGAAAATGAAGTCCTAGACACAAGAGATCAACGAAAGATCTTCGGTGGAAACTTTACATACCTGATTGCATTAGCAATCTTATAAACCTAGAGATCTTCCTAGTGAGTTACTGGCCGTGTGATCTGACACTACCGTCGCTTTGTCGTCTGGTTGTTGACCTCCCACGAAGAAGGACAGCCGACATTGGCTGATGTCCTCTCACAACTATTTTTATAATGAACCATCGTCACGTATTTTCTTTACAAATCAAAACTTTCTCTTTCTGCTGTTTTCTATAAAATTCATTCTACAGCAAGTAATACGATCAAGGTGTCGGCTTTAACAGATACAGCAAGCCAAAAACAGATATGAAAGACGATATCTGAAAAATATTACACCTTCAGTATAATTATTTTTCTTCCCATTGAGAATTGTTTCGTATCCTATTATAGATAATGAAAAAATTAAATCATAAAGATTATACTTTCATATACTTTTAATCAAAAGACACATCTAAAAATGCAAATCACATGATTCACACCTCCTCCTCAGAATATACCTGTAGGTGCAAGATTAGAGAAATTCACAACTTCGTGCAGAATTCGAAATTTTAAGCCACGACAACAGTCAGTAACAGAAGATTAAATGTCATCTTATAAGGATGACCTAAAATAAAGGAAGAAAATAATTTAAAAAACAACCAAACAAAAATTTGAAACTCACTAGGGGTTGTCCCTGAAACTCTGGGGCCAGGGAATTGATCCACCCTAGATGTTATCCATTGGTTAGTTTGGTTTCCCCCTCACTATTAGCAATGGAACGCAGATCGTCACCTCCAGTCTGTTATTGTTCCCCGCTATTTTATTCCTATGAGACATTTTTTCTGTAATTACTTAGTAGTCTTTTTAAGGTAAAATTTACCTTCCCCTTGTATTTTGCTGCATACAATGACAAAACGTGGAACAAATTCTATCGTTATACCGGGTCCTTTTGACAATATCATTTTCAGATTGAACGTTCATCTTATTGACCCCTTGTTAGCCCCGTTAACAGTGTCTTTTATATCAGTACCTCATTCATTGGATCACTTGAGCTGCAATAACCTATTTTTTATAGCTAAATATAAGTGTAAGGACCCACTACTGCAATAACAAGCAAACATCTACATGATTTGGTATTTTATCAGAAAACAGGAAGTAGCTATTATTCAGTTAAGCATTCACAAGCCTCGATAATTAAATCAGGCCAAACGTGTTAAAGTAACCAAAAAAGTGTCATTCTAATGCAATTATTTTGTACAACACGTTTTGATTTTGGCTAATGCACTGATATTTGAAGCAGTCAAACGAGCAAAAACGAGAGTGAAAGGTTTTCATTATTACGTCATAATAAAGCGCCGCAAAAACACAATGCTCCGTGCCTTATTTCAGAAACTCAACAAAATAAGACGTAAACAACAAAATGCACGGATTGCAATAGAATTGGAATAACTAATCTTCTAATTTGATATGCGACCGTTAATACTGATTTAACTTTTGCAAACTGAGTCTTACCGGCGACGCGTAAGCATAAGACTTTTAGTTTAAATCAGCATTAACGGTCGCAAATACCAAATTAGAAGATAGTTACATGTATTCTTTAATTGTACTCTGAAAACAACAAAATTAGTGTCATAAATCAAGAAAATGCTGTTAATTCATACATAAAGCGCTTACACTTAATTATCCTCAGTGCTAATTCATGTAAGTCCATTAAGGAAATGAAATTGAGATGTTTTTCATTTGGCCTATATAGATTCCTATGAGGCTTTCTTGGAAACCAGTAGGACTGAAAAAATGGGAGGGACGACCGAAGAACTACATGTAATAAGCCTTTCATTTGATATCATGAGATGTACTTTAGTGTCTAAATATGTCATTTTCATGATAAGAGACAGCATTCCCTTTAAGTTACATAACATGTAATTGGAATAACAATGCACTATCCTAGTATGAAATTAGAAAAATAACAAAATTATTAAATTTTAATAAGTTTGCTTTTTTTAATAACAAATTGCAAACTTTCATGACAAAATGCAAAACATTTTTTTTTCATATTACATGAATGAGTTGAACATATTAAAAATAAAAATATATTTACTTTGCCAAACATTTAAACAGAGAAAAAAAATCTTACAAATAGCAAGAGGTCGTTACTTGGCATTCCTACAGATCAAAGAATGTACTGAATGTCTAATTAATATTAGTGAAGATAAAACCCACACTTTTTGAATGTTTATTTTACAGGAAGATGGGATATAATAAAAAGTTTACAATAACACTGTTTCAATTCTCCTCATTTAAAAAATCAAAACAAGTTATTATGGGTTCTTAAACGTGAAAGTGCTTTCCGACGTTTTTAGGCTAGACAACCTATTTGAACTATTTTGCATATGATATGCATCTGAAAAAAGGTCTTGATTTGAAAAAAAAAGAATCTGAGAGAAAGAGAGAGAGAGGCCTGTAAATCAAAAATAAATATAAGACAGCGTTTGTTATTATCAAAATGATAAATAAATAAATCAAAACAAAGCATGTTATGAGTTTACGTAGTTTTGTTATTAAAACTAAAGCAGCTCCCAATGCATTATGTACAACGAAAACCATGTGTTTCTAACATAAATGTATTTTTCACTCCCCATAACAAACATTCCTCTCAAATCTTTTATTTTACATATATATTCATGTAAGGGGTCTTAAGATAGAAAAAAAGACGTTTTCCGCCATTTCTTTTTGTTTTAAAAATCGTGAAACCCATTATTTTTCAATCTATTCACATGATTGTACAATTAGATGTGTCTTAATAAAACTATTAAAATCAGATCTTCTACGATTTATTTTCAGCATGCCATGTAGAACTTTTATAAAGAGAGAAACTTCGATCCTTCGTATAATAAAATACTTTTAAAATTTCACATTCAACCATTAAGAAATACGAAACATTTAAGTTTCCCCCCACGTGAGCCCCGGGGGAACAACATAATAGCTCCAATTAAGTAAAACCTTACAGCCATGATTTGATTGCTTCATAATGGCTGCAAATGATGACGAAATTCAAATTTTTTCCCTGGGAATACTTTTACCATTTACAAATATTTTAAAGTACTGACACGTCATTAATAATGTATATTTTAATTATATACCATGCAGTCAATCTTTATTTATGGTGAAAGAATGTTTCTTTTTTATTCTTATGAATCATTAAGCAAATGCATAAACTAGAAATATTGAAGGAGAGTTTGAATTGTGAAAATGTTGAGACACAAATCAGGAAATTATGTCTTTATTGCTCTACTCTGCAAATTTATCGATGGTCAGTGTCTCTCCATGAAAAAATAAAAATCTAAAAAAAAAAACCAACTAATTATCTGAATTTTAATGTCTTGATTTCAATATCTCGACAAGGCTCTCAAAATAACTAATTATTTGTCTTAATTACAGGATCAATGAAACGCTTGTTGTCGAACAATTCTTTTCTATCATACAGAAAATAAAGGAGATAATAACTCAATAATTTCTTAATTCGAAATCGGAAGTCAATGCATTGTGTTTATATCGATACGCACCGCCATCTGGAAACATGCTAAAGGGATGAACTAAATCAATATTTATGTGATTACAATATAAAAATGGCTTAAATTGGTAATTGTGACTTGTTAGGAAAATAGCAGTGTTCATACCTTCAACAAGTTCGGTATTAAAAAAATTATAGAGAGAAAAGCGACATCATAGATTAACAGTAGTTTTTAAACAAGATATGTTTTGCATGAAACAATGCTGCCCCCGTGTGCACGGGCACTGGAAGTTAATGTAAATATAGTATGTGCATGTTTAAAAAAAAAAAAAAAAAAAGCAGTTGGAGTCTCGGTAGTTAAGGATGAAGTCGACATCCTTCACCAGCCCCTCCCTAACCACCTTCTCTATCCCTATCTGTATAGCCGTCAGGGCCTGGGTCTTATCGGGAATGTCTTCTTTCACACTCACTGCTGGAATCAGAACACCCAGTTTTATCTGTACTCTTCCCCCCACTAGACTCGAGCTCGGGCCTATGACAAAGGCTAGTAATCCAAAGATCAGATAGTCCAATAAGACACCATAACTCACCAGGAAACTGTACATGGTTCTGCAACACCGGCACTGTATCACAAGATGAATAATTGAATCCCATTAACAAGGTAGACACAAATACTCCAGAAATCAGGCCTATACCTTGGGGTTGAACCGGAGCATCAAATGAGTGTCAGCAAAGAACTGGTAAAAGTATACACTGACCCATATTCTTAGGTATCTACCCAGTAAGAAGTGCTATAGTTCGGACAGTTCTTTTTTTATTAGTTTTAAGACATTTCCTAGTTTTACCCCTGCTGCATGTGCCACCTGACGGATGAGACAGGGATTGCAGTGCGCCAATGATTAAATACCAGCAGTAGTTTCCGGGTAAATTACGGATACCACATTTTAAATTTGTGAATGGAGTACCTTCGCATGTATGAATTCAATGCAAATCTGGAATCAATCCTGATACGTTCTACATTTGATAAAAAATGGGGATATGAAATATTCACGGCTCGGTCGTGGCGTGGCATACGCTATATTAATCAAAGTACTCAGAAGTACAGAGAGCCGGGCTCATTTAAAGAGTAGAATGGATTTCTTACATGAATCACGTTTATATTCTGATGAAAAAATTATCTTAAAACTATCAATATAAATGATAAAACACTGACAGTGAGTTTTTCAATCCTAATACCACGGTCCGATTTTGTCAGAATCAGAATTAATCTGGTACCGCAGCTGAATGTAAACAAACAGGCCAGTCTGGTTCCCTCTCCTGCTTTACCTCGTA
>PRKT01000092.1:366182-382792 GCA_003671525.1 Saccostrea glomerata | reverse complement strand
TACTTATTTAGCCCCGCCCTAGCACTAGAACCCCTGACCCCAGGGCCATGAATTTCACAATTTTGGTAGAGGACTCATTGCTGATTACAATCATGCAAACAGTTTGACTGCTTGATGTCCAGGAGTAAAGAAGAAGATTTTTAAAGATTGCATTAATTTTAGTGGTTTTGGCCCCACCCCCCAGGCCCCAGGGGGGCAAGGATCATGAAATTCACAATTTTTGTTCCCCTTCACCCATAGATGCTTTGTGCTAAAATTGGTTGAAATTGGTTGAGCGGTTTCAGAGAAGAAGCTGAAAATGTTCAAATGTTAACGCACGACGGACGACGACGGACAACAACGGATAGCAATAGGTCACCTGAGTTTACTCAGGTGACCTAAAAATCCTTACGCTAATGAACTATGTTCTTTAACTTAAGAAGTTTTCAAAGTCATTACTACTAATGTTTATTTTATATAGATAAAACGTTTTATTTTTGTTGCTTTATTTAGCGTTTGTATTATCTCAAAAGCGGTTGAGAGTAAGAACTATATTTTTGCACGTAACTTTAAAATGGCGACTATGGGGTCAACATCCTGCCTTGAACAGGATCACATAAGCCGGCAATTGCTCTTTGAGCACTAAGCCCGGCTAAAAATCAATCCATTTAAAGTAATACTGTGTGAAATAGGAATAAAATTACTGTTAAATCGTTTAAGAATTTTCACACAAAGAAGCCTCAGATTCCTCGCTGCCTGTTGGGTAGAACTTTTGACAACGCCTATATTCCTCAGATGTTGTACTTAAACAGGACAAAGTAAACGCCGTATAGAGCATTCCTAACGAGTGTCCATCCACGTGTGATGGTCTGGGGTCTAGAGGGCGCTACAATCAATAGATTCCTAGACAGGTGAGTAGAGTTATTACAACAGCTCCACCAAACCGAGGTAAATATAGAACAAGAAAATTCGTTATGGAATGTTACAGATTGTATGTTACACGGACTATGCAATGCAGAGTCATTTTATAATAATCCATTCGATCTGAGAATATATAGGCATGGTAAACTCTTAAGCCCTATTTACACGATCTGATTTGTAAGATGTGACTTGCCACATCTTCCAAATCACACCGTGTAAATAGGAAAATCATAAGACAGATATGAAGTCAGATGGAATAGAGACATGCTCTTTTCCGTCTGGCAAGTCAGATGGTTTTAACCAATCATTGACAAGGTCAGAGAGGTTGATCTATATAAAGAAGAACTAACATGTGAATTTTTCCCGCACTTCTTCTCCAGAGATAATTCAATATCAATTAATCTTATTTATTGCAATTAAAATGTGGGGGAAATCCTGGGAGGACATTTTCTATTGGCTGGACAGAAGAGAGAACTGAAATTAACTACAGAACAGACTGAAAGATTAGTAGAGCTATATCAAGAAGAAGTAGATTTATTAAAACACAAATGCCTATTAAATTATCATCATCCTCCATTGTGAAATGTAAACAAAAAATTTTTGGAGGGAAATATTAATGAACTTCATGTCTGACAAATCATACTGTGTAAATGAAACACTGGAGTTAGATGTGAAATCACATCTGAAATCAAATCTTACAAGTCAGACCGTGTAAAGTGGGCTTTACAAGCACCTGTTACTGCGGACTTATAGCACATCTTCTCTGTTAAATTGTTCTCGTTTTGAGAACGTTTTGACAATGTCGTCATAGGAGCGATCTTCGTTCGTCGTCCCCTGAGAGTTTTGATTTCCTTGTAATTGAGTGATGTTCTGTAAGCATCTGTGAGATGAGAATAAATATTGGGACTAGCTTCAGTAATTGCCAGTGGTGACAGGGACTGGGTATGATAAAGTCCTCCGGTCTCCTATCTTTTGTTATTCAAGATGCTCTCGCTTTTGTTGATAAAACCTTCATCAACAAACTCTTTACAAACCCTTGATTAAATCTAAGAAATCCTTCAATTGTGAAGTATTAAAACATATTTCTTTCTCCCAGACACAATATATTACTCTCTGAAAGCGTTTTCATCTTGCATTGCGAGAATATGAATTCTTTCTCTTCTTGCAATGAATACCTGCATTCAGTATGAAATATTACATACATGTATATTGTTTAAAATGTGCAATCAAACAATCGTCAAATGAACAACATTGCATGGTGATAAATTGTTTATTGTGTTTAAGGAATCATTCCCTGGTCATTCCTCTGGTCCAGATACTACGTCCTGGCCACTAGCTTCGTCAGTATAATTACGACAAACATGCTATGTCAATGTTACGATCCTTCAATAATGGAATTTTTTCAGTCGAGTTCAAATCTCGTTCTTCTATTTTCGTATGAAAGGCTAAATTTCCAAACAGAAAATTTTGGTTTACATGGCATTATGATTTTATTTGTGTCTGATAATTTAAAACTAAACGCTTGTTATTATCATCAAACAAACGCTATCCTAATTCCCATGTCCTGATCCAGAATTTTTATGTAACTGATTTAGCCTGTGTAAAAAAGATGTGAAATTTACTTATTCAGATCGGAGAATTCGGAATTATTATGAGACATTCACAACACTAATTTAATAAGAAGAGAGTTATGTACAATAACATGCCACAACCTTCAACAGTGATTAACTTCACTGCAAATCCTCTACAAAAAAGCTAGATCAGTTTGAAAGGTATCTAGAACTGTCCTAAAGATCTTCTATACACGTACATTTGTGTGTTTTATTGCACCACCAATACTTTATATTGCTTGGATCCCTCGTATATCAGTTCAATACAATCCATATGGAGCGTGTACTTTAAATGATACAACAATTACTCAGTTCGGACCTTTTATAAAGAGAAAACAACAAACAAAGGTATGTACAACCAAAGCCCCATAAACGAAGAAATAATATCAAAATGTTTTTTTATGAAAAGTACATTGCAAGAAAAGAACACTTTGAGTTAGGCGCCTCCTACGTTGTAATAATCTACAATTGGTTGCAATATCAGCTACGATACCAATTAAAGCAAGAACGAAGAGTGCTGGGGTAAAACATGAATAATTGAAGCGTCAATAAACACATCAGAGACGCCAATGATCAGATGGGGTTATATTCTCTAATAACCAATTCTTCCTTGCTTTTATGTATATTTATCTAAAGTCGCAATTAATTAGCCATCAAGGTGCTGGTCATGAAATATTGAAGTATTACGTACGGGTGACCCAATGACGGTTTTCCACGCGAAGAACCAGCGTATGAATAATTAAAGGAAGTCCTAAGGTGGCTTTCTGACACTCATGTTTTCATCAATTAGATGCTGATAAGCTACCCCCTGTCAACTATGCACATTACGACGTGTAATTGTCACCTAAGCAAAAAGTGTTTTGTTTTTTTGTGTGCAAAAGTGAGTTCTAGGAAAACAACTATAAATGATACCGATCACGACTTCCGGTAGCTACACAAAAGACGCATAAATATTGGTGTTAATTTACACAAATCTTAGTCATTTACAGGTTGTGAAGATAATGCTTTTCTACACGATTTTCTATCATTTTTAGTATCGGAGTAATTGTATGTGATGGCTGCCTCTGGTTAAATGATAATTTCGAGCCGTCATTTAAAAATCGGCATTAACTTCTATCATCATTTTTTGCAAACTTTTAAGATGTGGAAATTGCATGTAAATAAAACATGTGACGAGATGCCAGAACGGATTGTTTCAAATTATGACTTGTTAAACGTAAAGTAAGCAGACATTCAAGTCACCTTTATTTGATTTATATAACATTTAATCTTGAATAAATGAGACCGTATCTTTACGTGAGAGAACTTGCAGTTGGACTTACATTCAATACTTATCACCGAAAAGAAACAACATCGCAGAAAGGAAAAAATAGCATTAAAATTATTTATAATATTTTGAGTCAGATTTCCTTTTAATTTGAGAATTTTTCGACCGCCAAACATCTTTACTTGCCTAGACGTATAATTAAAATACTACACATGGAATATATTCTACATGAGAAGTCGAAAAAAAACCAACAACCAGCAATTGAAGCTAAATGTGTATATCAAGAAATACAAGGGTTATCATTTATCGACCTTGACTATTGGATTTAACTATAATTTACATTTCAATAATTTTCTATTTCACATACTGAGTCAGTTACCCTGTTTTCTATAGGGAAGTGTAGGTGGCCAATCTTTTATACCTAGTGACTGGCAACTTTCTACGAAGTCTTCAAAACGTTTTAATTTCCCCAATCTTCAAAACTTTTTAATTTCCCCAATCTCAACAGTTTTAAGTTTATGTTTTGACGAGAGGGAGCGAAGACTTGTGTATTAACAGTCTTCTATCACAGCGAGAAAGGATCGGGACAAAGACGGAATGACAGTAATGGGATTATTGCTCCGGTAAAATTGTAAGCCCACTTCATTTTACTCGTGTGAACTCCTAATCCTCCACGGACCACTAAATGTAATTATAGCCAATACTTGATCATCTTCTGACTAATCCACAAAATCATGTGTCGGAGCCATTCTAACCATGAGATCACCATAGCTTAAATAATTTATATGGGAACTCATTTAACTTATTAGATTTTTAAACAGCGTATACACATGTCAGAGAACAGGAGTTAATATTAATTGGGTCCACAATTTTTAACATGACTTTTGCGTGTAATTTGTGAGCAATCTTTATGCTATTTGAATTATTAGTGCACACTTTTATGGAAAACCGTGAAAGCGTACGAAGTCCGATGAAGTGTTAATCTTATCTGTAATCATTTGATTTCCTTACTGATTTCCTTACTGAGTATTTTTGTCTGGAAAGTTTTAATTATACATTTTTCTTACGCAACAAGGACAGTTTAATTGAAATTTGATCAAAATAGATTAAGAATTTCATTATATTATACATGTAAAAGACTCAGTTTTAATATTTTATTTTAAATTTGTACAATGATCAACTGTATCGAGAAAGACAAAAACAAGAATAGGTTTTATATTTGCAATATTTTATCTGTTAAATCATTTTTTAATAATTTCATTTATGAAAAAAAAATTTAACCCGGTGTAGGAAAAAATTATATTACAGTGTATTAAAAATGATATGCGCATTAAATGAAAAGAATTTACTTGGATTCTTATCTATTTGTTGGCGTGGAAACGTTACTTGCGGATTTCGCTTTCTCATTTTTCACCTTCCTTTAATTACAGAAAACAATTTCCTATTGGATCTTATAATCAGTCCGAGGGAAAATCATTGAAGAGAAAATTATGAAACACGAGGAAGACATATTCACGGGTATTTTTCTTTAATTATCTACAATAATGACTGTTACCTCTGTGTTCTATCGTGTACTGTAAGGTTAGATACTAATGTTCTATATGGTATTATGAGGTCTTTATAGACAAGCCAAGTCATTAAATGCTAATCACATCTTGTTATGTTGTTTCTTTTAAACGAAAGAAAATAACTTCTGGCTTCCTTATCGTGAATTCCGTCTCCGAGTCGATTCCTAAATAAATATTTGGCACAGACTTAAAAAAAACTCACAATTTTGATAGGAGAAAGGAAGATAGAATTCGGGCAGGGAATTGTCACATGCAACGTTTTTCATGTTCTGACAAGTGACTTATACACAATTGTGTCGAAGAAACATACTTAATGAAAGCAAAAATAAACGTTACCAACTCACAATAAAATAAGCATTAAATGGAAATAAAAGTCTTCCTTTAATGTTATCAAAAAACAAGAAACCAACTATCATTGCAACATAGAGACAGAGAGTATCAGCTATTGCATACTAACATATTGAGAGACACGCAAGATCATCATGGAATCAGGATGACCAACAACCTCCAAAGACCATATTAACAAATTTACTTTGAACACTCTAAAGAGCTATGTCCTACTTCGGACCATTAAATCAATATGTCCTACTCGCAAAGTTCATATTACCTTGACAATGGAACTTTGTCGAATTTCGGTTCCAAAAAGATGCAAAATACAAGTCGGGTACGTACGCAGAATATTTCAAGCTAATCTTGCTTGTTTTTTCCGGACATTTACTATTTGTTTCGGTTTTCCAACTAATTGCACAGACACTACCTTTCAAAATGACAGTCACTGTAATAAAACACGAAAGATCTAAATTAAGATTTACCTACATCACGTATTATAGATTGTGAACTTACGTTTTATGTTCCGAATTTTAGTCGTTGTTCCTTAAAGCACGTTTCTATACTTATTCCTTCTGAGCACTATCTGTGCAGCCTAGATCGTCTTAAAATGACGTACTTGTTCGTCGCCGATTCCTTCTTATTTTAGGCTTCCCATAGTTCCTAACTAAACTGGGCATTACTTCCTGTTTTATAAACAACTTCCGGTAATTTTAACTGTGTTCTATGTCGTTAAGGAAAGGTTGCAGCAGACGTTTCAAGAGAATAGACGCCACATTCATCATCCAAAGACCTTGTCAAATGAGCCATGTCGAGCGATCTTACTCAAAACACTCTTACTACAGATTCCGGAGAAGATTTATGTTTTATCGTTCTTTCACGTCTGCATAGGAGTGTATCATTGAAAGTTCCAATAATTTATGAATATAAGAAAATGCCTCTTTTCCTTATTCTCGTCACAAATAATATCGTTATATGGCATCTTCAAATCAACTTACAAAGCACATTTTTTGCTCTTCTAAAATTGCCATTTAGCTTTTGTTACATATTTAGTAATTGTATTTTGACTGCCTATCGAACAAGAAACATTAACCTGAAAAATTAGTCTAATATCAGTCGTATCAACTATGGTGCTGATTAGGTGTATAACAAAAGGTCCCAAAAATCTAGATTTGACAGGAAAATGTCGTTGTTCATAAGTTGTACATAGCTATCAAACTTAATTTAATTCAAAATTATACAAAATATTCTTGTATAAAAGTAAGCATTAAAAGCAACATGGATGTATAGAAATGAACAATGTCATAGTATACAACATCCTTAGCAATCATCAAACCCAAAGAAGTGTGAAGTAGCTGTTTAGTGATTAAAGAATGTGTCAGGTTTCAAAGAAACACATTCCAGATCAACTCGCTTTGTACATGTATATATTGGTCGGTCTAGACAGATTCATGTATATTGTAATATAGGTACAATGTGACTTTATCTGAAATGTGTCAAACACAAACTTTGTCAGTGTCCAATCGTTATAATAAGACTATTCCACACACAGCAGTAAAATCTAAACTATGTTAAAGACGGTCTGAAGCGTTAGCCAACTTAATTTTGCAAACTTGGAGAGCATTGAACGTACAACCAGTACCTTTGTTAATGATTCGCTTTACAAACTGGCAAAGAATAGAAACAATTCTATACATGAATAGCTTGAGTATCGATGACTGAAACCTAGATCTACGACAGTTCCTAATATCTCAAAGCGAGGCCCTGATGAAGAGAAAAATATCTCAGGCTTCTGAATGAACTTATGAACAAACATGAAAATCACAAGTTTTGTTCCCCTTTACCCTTAGATGTCATATGATAAAATTAAGTGAAATTGATTCATTGGTTTCAGAGAAGAAACTGAAAATATCCAAATGTTAACATATGACGCACGACGGATGAATAACAAAGAGAAAACCTGAGTGACTCAGGTGATCTAAAAAGATACGACTTCAAACTTTTTCTTCATTCATGCTTTTACAATTTCTGACATTCTAACTGAAGATACATGGTATAAAATCAACTCTGTTTATCGGTTGTCATTTGATAACACCGACTAAGTGAAACAATAAATCAACCGGAAATGGTCTTTCTTAGCAGCGAGTTTTCAATCATGAACATCGAACCCGACTATTGATAGGACCAAGTGATCGCTTCTCTAAGCGTTGTTATAATATCTACACACAATCTCAAAACAATGCGAGACCTTAATTAGTTCCCTGATGACTTCCGCTCGCTATATCCTGAGCGGAGAGTTTCAGCACCAATATGTCTTAATCAAAAGACGCATTAAATCTCACGAACTACTCTCATATTGAATTCCAACAGTGTGATTTGTTGTCCCCTTCATTCAGTTCACCATCTTAATGTAACGCGTCAAGTTGGAGGACGCTTTACAACGTTATATCATGAGACCTAACACTAACAACTACCAGTAATAATGCAGGTATATGGTTTTTTTTATGTTTGTGCTTGTTTATAGGATTACATGTAACTTGACACGAGTTTACGAATCAACAATTCTGCCATCTTAGTGGGTTTACTTCATCTGGTTTTTGAATGATGATGGCAAGATAAATAAATATCTATCAGAAGAGGCAGCAAACATTAAAAAATCTACTGGTCAAAAAATTCCCTCAAGATAACTAACAATTGTTGCTTCTATTGAAAACGGATCCTTTTTTAATCGTTTATATTGAAGGAAGTCATTGTGATATTGCTTCAAAGGTCTCAAATGCGCAATCACATCCGCCTGTCATCCACTGTAATACTCCAAGGATTACGTTACAATGTAATATCTAGCGGCTCAATCCAGGACACTTAGTATAAGTTATACGACATTTTCATATGTCTGCACAATTAGCAGTGAGTAAAAACCATTATCATTATTAATTTTTAAAAAATCTTACAATCAATCAATCTCGGAGACGAGAGACCTAATCCCGAAACAGCACGCCGCGTGTTCCCACCATCACTTCTCACGTCTGCCCGGCGTAGTGCTCACTATCTTAACGCGATCAGTAAAGGATCGTAAGTAATGTGAGCATTGTGGAAATTGTTTCCTTTATATATATATAATTGATATAGCTGACTTAAGTAGACGTTTTTGACTTTTTTTTATTGATATTGGGTTTCTTGTGACGTGTTAAGACGTGGGATGACAGAGAGCGCTTACACCGACTGTGTTACAATTTTAATCTCGAAAACGAGGATCGACACTTTCTTTCATTTTGTTTGAATAATAAAAATTAATTTAAGAAATAGTCGATAAATTATTTCTTTACTAAGTTAGCATTTTCTGCATGCCCTTAGAAAAATGATTCCATCTATTAACTGTTAATTATTATACAAGTTAATGGTCCTGTTACTATTTAAAATTCTATATGAAGTTTGCGAGTCTGCTTGATGTTGAGAGTGATATCTCGCTGGAATCCTGTTCAGTACGGTAGAATGGCTAAACATATCAATCAATATTAAATCTATTAAAAATTTAACAATGTGTTAAAGTACTAAAGATATATCTAGTTTTAGACACTGATGGGACTCGCCTTCGTAAAGAAAACAAATGAAACAAGAAAAGATTAAATCAAACAGAAATGATCAAGATCAGTGCAGTTATAATTATTTGTCTATTATTCTCTTTTGTTAAGATTATAAAGATTTCGTTTAGCTAATGATAAAAGAAACGAGCATCAACTTAAACATGAAATATATAGAAATAAAGAACAGTAAAAACTTGTCAGCCAATGTTAAGCCTAAATTATGATGTCGTCAATGTATACCCCTTTTTGAAATACAACTATTTCATCATGACAAAAACTTGACTTCTTGTAACAAAGAGTTTAATATATAGCAGCCGGCCGTATTGCTTCCCTATTCTTTAAGCTTACGATTAAGGAAGCGTGAAACACTGGTTACTGAGGAGTGAAGAGTTCTAATTTCATGATCATGATCAAAGTTTTACACAGGCAGAGAGTGAGCTGCCCTTTGATGTAATACATAAAATAGAAATCTTAAGCAAGTGGCACAATTGAACAAGAGGCCCATGGGCCACATCGCTCACCTGAGTAGCTTTCGCCGTGTTGTACTGTACAAAATTCTGCCCTTGTAATACATATTGTAACCCAACCCTAACACATTGGTCATAACAATTTAAAATCTACACTACACACAAATGCATCCACATAAGTTTCAGCTTTTCTGGCCCAGCAGTTCCTGTGAAGAAGATTTTTAAAGTATTTTCCTGTATATTTCAATTTAAAATTTGTGTTCCCTATCGTGGCCTCGTCCTACCCCCGGGGTCACGATTAGGACAAATTAGTATCTACACTACCCAAAGATGCTTCCACATAAGTTTCAGCCTATCTGGCCCAGTGGTTCTTGGGAAGAAGATTTTTTAATGACCCCGCCCTTTTTTGTCCTTTCTCGATTATCTCCCCTTGTGAAAGGACTTGGCTCTTGATTTTAGCAATTTTAACTCCCCTTTTCTTAAGGATGCTTTGTACCAAGTTTGGTTAAAATTGGCCAAGTGGTTCTTGAGAAGAAGTCTAAAATGTGAAAAGTTTACAGACGGACAGACAGCTAGACGGACGGACGACGGACAAATTGTGATCAGAAAAGCTCACTTGAGCCTCTGCTCAGATGAGCTAAAATGATCGTATTTTAGACCAGAACAAATATGAAACATTATTTGCATGAATTTTCTATATACAAGTTAACCTCAATGGTATCTAATGATTCAACTAAGTGTTTTTGAACTTCCCCCTGGAGAAATCTGGTGAGTACTCTGAATGAACATGATCATGTATAATGAAAATAATTAAAATGGACTTTTCTACATTTTTTATTTTTTTATATGATACAATTTTCTGCAAATTAAAAAAAACACTTATTAAGAGTTATGATCTTCTTAAAAGTCAAACATTTCTATAACTATTACGCTGGTAATTAATAAATGTTTGATCTTACACTAATACATCTGAGTATATGTACATTCACGTATGGTCACATGTACATTAACATCGTGTTTCGGATCTTGACAGTTTTTAAAATATCCTAATTATATGTAATATATAAGTTCCCAGGGACGGAAGTGGGTTAAAGTCACATCTACCCGTTGAGTGTCGCTATGTCGTATACGGATGTATTCTTTCATAGTTTCAAAAGAGTTTCGACATTTTTTGCGTTTGCTTGATTGTCATCATAACCCGCGCATTACTTATGATTACATGTACTTTTCCTTGAAAAGAACAAGTCAAATTGAACACTTATACCTCTTAACCATTTTTTGCAAATGCATGTACATGTAATACCTGAAACTATCTTGGTTTCATTATACATACGTTGCAATTTTCCTAATTTCTAAGCCCCCATTATTTATTGCTGTTACAGTAAATGCTTCCATGCCTAAATCTTAATAACCAACATGCAAGTGAAATATTCTGGTGAAACAAATATATTAGGAAAATTGTTTATTCCTGATTTGATTTTTTAAAATTTTCAATGGCATTCCGTCACTCTGTGAACAATAAACAAAATTAATTTTCCAGGAAGCGCGGCATACAAGGAAAATTGGAACAGGAATTTTATAGGACAACGTGAAAAGAGATCCATGTCTGGATAGCGCGAGATGGTCGTTAAGACTGTTTATATCTCCTTTCACAGAAGTTTGGACGTAAATGGAAATAAAATGAGAAGGGTCAGTCTCCTTCTATTCGTTTCTGCTATCTGAGATTGAATCTTAATGCATTCACAGATTACGTCAATCACATGATGTGGACAACAAGCAGTTCTAAATATAAGTGTGATAGCTGAAGAGGGAGTCAGCAATATTTCGTGTTAAGATTTAATATAAAAAAAAAACCACGAACTTTCTTCCGTTTAAAATTAGCATGGACGTGGATGAGGCGTTTGATCAAAATTCACAGTTTTTCTGAGGTGATTATATACACTTATTTACTTGATCAGTAAATGATCAGTACTAGTTTTGACGCTCTTTGATTGCTCAAAACTTTCCTCTTCTTTTATAAAAATAAAGTGCCGAGATTTTATTCGGGTTTTCTCATGTGACCAACAATAGATACATGTACGCTTAGTTTTAAAAATAACAATGTAGAAACGGCCTTCTTGTTTCGCTACACACACATGGTTTTTGCTTTTCTTACAGCCTACGAATCTATGTGCAACATTCGCAGATATAAAAAGAATATATGAGTATTAGCATCAATATTTTTTTTCGGGGGGGGGGGTGTTTTTTTTGCAATAAGACAAAAAATTGCAGGAAAATTTTAAAACTGTTCATCATAATAGTTTTTTGAGTGATTCATCATATATTAAAATATAGCTGTATATATCAAGGATGAAATATTAGCAGTAAAATATGTACATGTATTCAAGTTTAATTGAAATCAGATCAAATATAAATGATTTATGAGTGACAATTTGATGGATTAGACAAGCAGACAAGAGCTTAACTAGCGTCATATGCTTCATATGATTTTAAAAAAGAACCATTAATCACTAAAGAAAAAATGCAACAATATATGTAACAAATAATGATCATGAGTTTCTCTGTAAATTGAGAATTAATCATTTTTATTACAATTACATCACATCGTTACTGAAGCAGCAAGACCAAACTGTTAAATTTAGGTATCATTCTGTAGTAAACCATACATACAGTGATTGCTTATGTTAACTATTAAGGAGAAAATCGATGTTTACGAGAGCTATTTAGAGGAAGCTGACGAAGTAACACCACAACTGCACCGCTCCATACAATTAGTCTGTTACAATGTATGAGGCTGGTAATCTAAAGTTACACCATTGTCCCGGGGATTAGGGACATGTAAGCCGTACATGTGGAGAAGAATAGAAAAAAAACCCCATTAATTTGGACTAATTAAGTTACATCAATCGATATGAAGGAATGGGGGACTTGGTATAAAGAGAGATAAGCGTTCCCACGGAAATACTAACCTTTAATTATGTGTCACAGGGACAACAGAGCCATATTAATTGTTACACTCCATATTTAATCGCTACAGACCCTATATAATAGTGTGATTATATGACTACCCTACAATATAGGAATCCGCCGGAATATTAATTACAGGTAACATATTATATCTAATACCTGTAGAGGTAAAATACAGGTGGACACTGCCCCGGATCGATATCCTAATCACAGAGCGGGGAACAATTAATGACAAGGAAAGGGAAGTTTGACATCAATAACTAGATGTATACACGGTCAATCACGCAGCCAGCTTCCCCTCTCTACAAAGTATTATTGTACATGTAAAGTATACAGGTACATCTGTAAGTCGTCTTCTTGTCACCATTATCTCTAACGAATGATTAATTCAGATATGTATCTGCCTTTCTATAGATGACCATGTTCTAAATCAATGGTATTGCAAACTGAATATTCAAAAATGTTGTATAATATTGTTTTTTGGGGTTTTTTTTTGTATGTCCTTGCTAATGCCTCCTTAAGGTGAATTTCCCTCTAGATCACTTAAACTTATTAGATAAACAACTTCAAACCTTATACTTTACCATATAACTAAATGAGGGCGGTGGTAGCTATAGATGAGTGCAATTAATGAAAATATGCATGAGAAAAAAAATAATGCTGAGAACTGAACGATGAAGCCATTTAATCCGATTACAGCACGGAGAGTGATTCAAAAAAGCGAAAAGGTCGAGGGACTGGGAATCGAGGCATCAAATAAACTAAAAACTGTACTCATCTACCATTTTCTGTAACATCTGACTTTCGACTCATACATGTAATTAAAATCTCGTCCATCTCCCTATGACAACTTATGAAACGTATATCTACATCAAAGAAATGTTGACATTGATATACAAATAATTACACTTTGTTGTCATGGTTCTTTAGATGAGTAGCTTCACTGGTTTATCTTACATATATACATTATATATATGTACTGTACTACAGATTCCGGATCAAGATGAAGGGACAAACCTTCCTCCGCATTTGCATTTTATATATATATATATATAAATTAGGTAAAACAAAAGACAGGGGGTCATTATTAGGGGGAGGGGTGTTCCTGTCTCAAGGGCCAGTGTGTATACCCCAGAGTTGTCCCGCTTTGGAATACAATTAAGTAATTAAGTATTCATTGTGAATTTTTAATCAAAGTATGTTTATGTGTATTACTTAAATTGCCAATAAAATATCAATGGATTTCCCAAAGTACAATATTCACTTCTATTATCTCTGTATAAAGGTTCATAACTCTATCATCTGTTATATGAAAAAAACCCAGGTGGAAACAAGAGTTACGTTTCTTAGTATTGCGTGCATCTTAACATTAATACTTAGTAATCTCCGCCGCTATTTGATAAATTAATCAAAATTTCCCTCTTACATGCAAACTTATACGATCAATGAAAAAGAATAAATGTTAGCAAACTCATTACATGTAGGTATACGTTCACTTAGGATTCATTAAGCTGATAAGAAAGATGAAATAAATATTGTATGAACCATTTAGCCTGTTGTTCTTCCCGATATACTCTAGATTATTAATGAAATATACAAGAAAACATGACTATATTTTCTCATATGTCAAACTGATTTTTTTCTAATTTACCGAGAGGTAAAATTTAATACTTTATGACAACTATACATAAAATTTCACTCACTACCACTCGGTAATTAAAAAATTACAATATATGTCTCTACTACACAGCATGAGCTCTGAAAACACATAGTGTATTTATTTATTTTTTGTAAGGTATCCATAGCTCATTTTCAACATCCATATACCAACAGTTAGCTATTTTATATGTAACATCTGTAATTTTGATATAACTATGACCAACCTAATGACATCACATAGAATTGAACCTAAGGCCTATTTGAACCGTTATTCATAATTTTGGTCAAGAATTGCACCTTCGTGTACCTATTGCAGTTCGTTATAATACATGTAATGCAAATATTGAACCATTATAATGCCAACGAATTAAAAAAAAGGCGAAATCTTAAATTCCTTGCTAAAATACCGGAACCAGATTTTACAATTAACAGCTGATTAAGACAGACGGTTCAATTATGACTGCTCATTTGGAACCAGTTCACTTGTCATTATCGATTCCATGAAGAATGAAAAGTATTTTACGAAAGCACTAATTTTGGTTTTTAAACCCCATTCTTACGAGGCTATAGGAACTGAGACCATGAATGTGCATTTTTTTTCTCTTTGACCGTAGATTCTTCAAACTAGAATTTGTTGTAATTGATTCGGCCAATTTCAAAGACAAGCAAAAAATATCCACAAATAAGTGTAAGATCAACAGAATTACGTATTACAAAGGAAGGAGAACAGAGGCCCCGGGGCCATAAAAATTAGATGAGCTTACTTTTGGTCTCAGTCAGGTAAAAAGGAGATTTAGATAAAAAATGAGCTTGATTAACTTTTATGGCCCTGGAGCAAGCAAAGAACTAAGGAGCTTGAAAATTTGACTAAAAATTTAAGCATTTAATACCGGATGAAGTTGCTCCCTTAAGTAAATAATTTCTAGTGAGCATGCCATTCATAATTAATATTTATTACATTCTCTAATACCTTTTGACAAACGCTGTTAAATTATCGTGATCGGAAAACGTTAATATTTTTCGGTTAAATATCGTTAATCCACTGGGACGGGCTTTCTCAGTAGGCCTTGTTCTCAGTGAAATCTAATTGTCATTATTTCCATTATATCTGAGAATAAAGTTGTGAAACTCAGTAGGCGTAAGACTCTTAGATTTGTCAAACAAAAAGGAATTCCAGAACTTAGATTTCATTTTTATTAACAGAGATTTGGTGATATCAACACAAATATGTAGCTATTAGCTTTAACAGCTAATGGTTTTGTTAATGACAATTTTACAGGTTTTATGCCTTATACTCTTTTAAAGAAACTCAACAAAAAGAAGAACTAGAAAAAAAACACTGCTAACTTGTCAAATATCAAATAGATTAATAAAAATTTAGTGCATGCAGCTAGCAACTTGCAATTTGAGTTGCAAGGCAATTTTTGTCGTCTTCTTTTTAAAGCCATTATATATATACAACCTAAGCCCAGTTTACACGTTTTGCTTTTGCAGCTGCACTTTTAGTCTGCATTTTACTCTGCAAAGCAGACAGAGAGTTTACACCAGCTGCTTACCTTGCCTGCTCTCACTTTAAAGCCATATAGTTTCATATCAGAATGGTCAGTTACGTCTGCTTTGCAGACTGAACTAGAGCAAGTTCTATTCTGTCTGCTTGCATGCCTGCAGTGCAAAACCCCTGTTTACACGCTCTTCTTTTGCAGCTCTGCTTCAAAGCAGCTGCAAAAGCAGAGCGTGTAAACCGGGCTTAAATCATTTCTGCTGTTATCATTTTTTCCTTTTAGTTTGCCTTCAATATTCTTAGAAAATTACCTTAAAAATTGTCTTAACTGCGGTTATACATGTATACTCGTATAACTTGGGTAACATATAAAACACAACCTTAAAACATGTCATATATTTCACGGGTGGAAATAATTATTTACAAAATCGACATTATAACTGGTTGGCCACTAGTTAAAATGTCTTGATGTTTTGTAGCAGAATTGAAATGTTTTTTCTTCCACAAAAAATCATTACATTTACTTATCTATTTTACGTTTTGTGTCAGAATAAGCAGATATTTTTCTGGCTTGTGTGTATGTGTGTAATTTCAGACAGATTTGTACAAGACAAAGCTGAATCCAGCCAGACAAAACACCGGTTTTATTGGATTGTTATTAGTTTGTAAATACTTTCTCAAACATATCGACAGTTTGGTGACGACAGACGGAATGACCCGGCCATTATTACAGCTCCAGGCAAAACCCTCAGATTCACTG
>PRKT01000092.1:353602-366148 GCA_003671525.1 Saccostrea glomerata | reverse complement strand
TAGGGGGGGGGGGGGGGGTTAGCTGTAAAAATCAGAATAGTGTTTTTTTTTTATGGAAACAATAATATTGTACTTACCTACAATCACGATCAGCACCAACATGAAAGAGAGAAAAAAATCTGTTAGTTCAAGATAATCTCTGAATACAATCAAATGACTGTCATTTTTCCGAAAAGGTTCATGTATCATATCAACAATACACAAAGTATTTAAAAAATCATTGGAGGGAATAAGTAAATTCATATTTATAAACATGATCATAAGTCTCTAGACGATTTGTTTCGTTCAAAGGTTACAACTATTTTGGTGTCAGGACTGTATAGCACCCTTACACTCTATAACCCAAACCACGTCTACATATTGTTAGATCGCAGAGAGCTGTTACAGAAAGATTGCTGCAGTTTAAGAAAAGTCGGCACGCGACAAATTCCAAAAATCACCACTTGTCGTACTTTTATAAGTATCATTTCTAAGTGTGTGAACTAATTTAGAACGGTAAAATCAGATAATCAATCTGGAGACCATAAACTGAGAACAGACTTTAGTAAAAATTTAGATTTTAAATACATGTACATATGTTGCTTGTCGTTTACAATCAATTTACAGGTTTGTATAATACTAGTGTTCCAAGTTCCAACTTAAACTTACATGTATGGTAAAAAATTGTTTTGTTATGAAAATTATTTTTAAAAGTAATATTGATTTAGTCTGTTCTCAGTGTAAGGTCTTGGGGCCTGTTCTCCTGAAAAACTGCAAAGAATTTTAACGACCTGAGCTGTTTTTTAATATATGTAGTATACGTAAAAAAAAACCACACTGCAATAGTTTCGTACATAATGCTAAAATTATACATACTGCTCCGTATGTAGAATTTTGGACCGACTTGCTGCATTAAGAATTACTAGATGGAGATTCATATTTCTGCTTAGTTACAAACTACAGAAATAGTCCCCACATACTGAGGAAAGTCGTCGATGTGATTGCTGGAAGTTAAAATAATTACTGCTGAAACGACACAATTGATTGTTGTTACAAATCAAAGAACAGAACTTATCGGAATTTTTAACCACTCATTTACAAAACGATTTCCATCTCGATTAGTAACCCCGGGCTAGGACGAGTGATCTTTGCCCCGTTAGTGAGGGACCAGGGGGGATAGATCTGATTGATTCCTACACAGCATGTGTCACTACTTCTCCCGCTGCCCATTGATCATTATTTAACATCCATCTGATGTGTACGGCTAATCTACAGAGGCTGATCGCTAGCTGTACATTTTAGATTCTGTATAACCAACATAAAAAGGTTCAAATTAAATGATATCTTTCAAATTATATAGGTTTCTAACGTCATAAAGATTCTCCTTAATATCGCCCGGGGGTCACTGGATACAAAGAAGAGCCCCACACTGATAGATAAATTTCCAATCGACAGAAAGTAACAAAATATAGACCTAACTGTGCCATTATTAAACATTTATCATAATCTAGAACGCTGCATGCCAAAACATAACAAGCCGCCGTAGACTAATTGTGTTTCATATATACTCCTCCGACAGCTTGACTTCTTCTTTATCGAAAACAAAGAGTTCGTCTTAGGTCGGATGATTTAGCTATACATGAGTTCAGACCAATTCCTGACACCAGCCAAAAAAGAATAAAGTCGGAAACCAAACAGAGCAATCAGCAGACTCATGTAAACCTGGAATACACAATAGAACATCTAACACTCTAACTTATAACATATCATAATTCAAAAGAAGCCTGTTAAGTGAAGTGGGAAAGCCAAGGCAATCCGCTACCTAATAAAGACTTTTCTATGGAGATTGTGTATGGCTCGCTTGCCAGAACCAGAGAGATCGGCCAAGAACAAGCCAATTTAATTTATCGCCTGGCAAAATTTTATATAAAGTCTCAGTGATTAAGGATGAGGACTTCCGGTCGATTATGCCCAGACTCTTATTTATTGTAGCACACCGAGTCAATACAGAGAAGGTAACGAAGCAGAGGGCTAGAAAATACAATCGCGAGATCATCTGAAAAATCAGGGAGGATGCAGAAAACGGTCTCAAAGAATTGTTTCGTTTTCATAATGCAGTAAAAGTTATACCCTGTAAGACATAGTCAGCAAAGATACATGTATTCAAAAAAGAACTTGAGATGTAAGGGAGTACAGTTAAAATTTACAAAGTGTCATTGCAATACATACACGTAATAAAAGGAGAATTATATGTCACCATTGTAAATAAAGATTTTGTCCATATGCACACTTGAAGTATTTTACCCTTGCTTACAGCAATAAAGAATAAACATCAATGCATTAGCATATGGTGCACCGACCCTGATTACCTCCAATAGTTTGTAGATGTGCAAAATGCTGAGGGTAGTAGAGCAATAACTATCATAGAATGTTTTAGTAGTTAACATGTCGTCCCGGAAGAACTATGGATTAAACAGACATTATGGCGCTTGATTATCATTAAAAGAAGATTTACAGCTAAAGCAGTGTAACACAACGACTGATGGACTTGCAAGCTTTCTTCATTACAATGCACTGCAATTGTCCCTTACACTGCTCGAGAAGTTCAGAGGACTACATCAGATGACATTACATTTACTATTTCTATTACAATTAAAAGTACATGTACTTTACATGTATATATGTCACCCCTGTCAACTTTAAAAGTGATTATTCAATTTGAACTATCCGAGAGCCGATGATAGATTTCAAATTCAATTGGTATTCTAAATAAAGACCTGATTACGCGAAAAAGGATATAAAAAACAACACAAAGAGAATTATAAAATCACATGCACTTTAAGAACACAACCCATACACAAGGAATCTGACAAATATGACAATTTAGGATGAAATATTTTTAATTTTACCGAATATACTATCTTTCTCTTACAGTTAAAGGTCACCACTTTTCGATGATTTTGCCTATAACTTAAGACATTTTCTTAAAATGATGTTCTAACAAAGCGGAACATCCCCTCGCATAACTATATATTCTCTGTTGCGAGAATAGATAAAAATAGACCACGGAATTAAAAAAATAATATGGGTATCTAAAGCAAGATACCATCACGTAGTTATGAGACAATGCTAGATCCCCTGTAATATTTTTATTTGCCACGTTACTTTGTTAAATTAGCATGATTCTAAATACACGTATTATAGTTAAAGTTTAAATAAAGATATCAAGCTCGCCATGTAGGTTCACAGCAAACATTTTAAGCAAGAATTCCATTTTCTAATATGGAAACATATGTTTCCATTTATGATCAAGTGTAAATCACCGAGGATAAAGCGCCGTGTCACGAAGAAATCACAAATGCTTTAACTTATCGCTTTATCAGGAATTCGCCATTAGTATATGAGATTTACACCGAATACAAATTGCAATAAAGCACTTGTTCACTCGGGAATGAAAAATCAAATAAGGAAATACATCGTAACAAGAGTTACTCCATAAACATTCTATAATATTATAAAACGGAGAACTCTGCACTTAAAAGCTTTCAGTTAATGACTTTTGTAAAAAGTTTTGTTGCCTTAAAATCATGTTAGTTGACAAAAGGAGAATTTAAAACTTTTTATAAACTTATAAAATACAAGTTATGGCAAGGCTTAGTTTTTTTTCCCATTTAACAGACATTAACAGCAGTCTAATAAAAATAAACTGTGGTGTAAATTTATATCATATGTTTGTAACATTTCAAGGTATTTAGAACGCTAGCAGGATTGTGTAGCTAGTATAATACATGTAACATGTAGTAGGAATGGTCGCTTTTATATAAGACTTGTTTTTTAAAAATAGTGTAAGAACAAGTGAAACCGTCTAGATAAAAGTAAAAAAAGTCTAGGTAAAGGTAAAACTGTACAGGTAAAGTAAAACAGTTTAGGTAAAAGTAAAATAGTCTAGTCTGGGTAAAAGTAAAAAAGTCTAAATAGTCTAGATAATAGTAAAACTGTTTAGGTAAAATAATTTAGTCTATATAGGTAAAAGTAAAATTTTCTGGGTATAAGTAAAAATATTCACGTTTTAAATTAGAGATGTACTATAATGGAAGTACAAAAATCTGCGAAGGAAGAATGTACCGCTTTGTCAAATGAGTATTAGAATGGTTTCTGATCTCAAATTTCATCCTCTTCCTAAAATTGTTGTTTGGAGAGATGTAAGGAAGAAAAACGTAATCCAAATGTGCTTTGCTTCATCACTAAAATACTTTATACAGTGTAAACTGAGGAACGAAAAACTTATAATTAATTGCGGTTTTCTTTGTCTATTATCAACATCACCTAACGATTGCTTACAGATATGTACAAGTAAGCATCAGAAACCCGAGAACCCTAAATAATTTCAAACATTCCATCAAACTGCAGTTTGATCGAGAGAAGGGGCTTCTCTCCTAATCACTGTGACCTTCGTCTTTATGTTTATATAAGTATATGTTTATAAACTCAGCAGATTGAAATAACAAACAAATCTTAATCTGATGACAAGAAAATGCAAAAGGTACAGATAGCATCGCTTACTGCTAGACAGTGTCAGGAGAGAGAAAGTGAGAGAGAGAGAATATCTAACCATCTGTTACAACAATCACACTGATGTAAATTAACATAAAAATCACGGTAAGAATGTATACACTTACGCAATAATGAATGTAAATTTTCTTTTAGGCCCACATAATCGAAGATTCATGATATAAAGTTTTTATGCGTCTTATTGTTAAAAAGAACTTTATTCTTATCCACAACTTTTCAAGAGTTTGGGTTAGGCCTAGGAATTTTCTATTTCAAATATGTATTCCCTGAATAGCTTTCTTTTTATACTCCTATTTTGAACTAAGATCTTGGAGATTGGCCTAATTTAAGAGCTTTGATCAAATTCAACTTTTGCCGAAGTCGTTAACATTTGGTGCTCCGGTGTAAAGACGAATAATGACCCCCATCGAATAATGACCGGGGGTCATTTTTCGACAGCGAAAAATGACCCCCGGTCATTATTCGACGTAGAAAAATGACCCTTTTGCCCGTAGAAAAAGTGTCACTTCCCTAAAAATTTGCAGAACCCACGTGAAGAAAAATGACCCCCGTAGAAAAATGACCCCCTGTAGATTAAAGCTAAAATTTTTAGGGGGCAAAAAAAAAATTGGATAAAGAAGCATATTGGCCAAAATGCTCACCTGAGCTTATTGGGAATAAACTGATGATATGTTGATCTCATAACATTATACAATTATAGCTATATTTTAAGGTAAATGCAATGATTCAGAATCTAAAGGAGTAAAAGATTTATCAAGCCTTAAGGGTTAGGTAAACATTGTTTTTTGATGGTGGAAATCATCGAACTGACAGAAAAAATCAGCAGTATTATATATTATTATATCCTCCGCTTGAAAAGCGGGAGGGTATATAGTGATTGGGATGTCCGTCCGTCCGTCTGTTACGCTTTGAGGTATCCATCTCTTATCCGCAAATCCTCATATATAAAAAGATGTGTTTGTGAAACAGCTATGCCCCTGTATGGCAACATAGCGAAGATTAAACTTTTCTTAAATGCAATTTAAATATATTGTTACCCAAAGTAGGGTCTTCTCACATGAAATACAACTGCAAAATAGGAAAGCCCTAGCACCACTTGTTCAAAAGTAATGGCTAAGGATAAGTTTTTGAAAGGTAGGTCAAACTCAAAGGTCAAAGTTGATGATTTCTTAAGAAAATGTTTAATGTAACAAGGATTACATATGTGAAGTATGAATATCCTAGCCCTTACCGTTCAAAAGTTATGGCCAAGGTAAAAAAAAATCATAAGTACGGAAAACTCCAAGGTCAAGGTCAAAAGGTCAAGGTTTTTAGTATCCAATGAAAGGTAATGCCAAAAAACTACATATTTGAAGTATGAGAGTACTAGTATCTACCGTTTAAAAGTTATGGCCAAAGTAAAAATTTGGCATTTTTGTGTAAAATGGGATAAACTCCAAGGTAAAGGTCAAAAGGTCAAATTTGGTGGTACCCAAAGTAAGGTCTTGTCACAAGGAATATACATATTAAATATGAAAGTCATAGCTCCAATAAATGAAAAGTTATGGTAAAGGTTAAGGTTTTTGCGGACAAACAAACCGCCAGATAGACAGACGGACATACAGACGAACACGATAAAACTATATACCCCCGAATCTTCGATTACGGGGACATAAAAAGAAATGGTCTTCAATTAACTTTTCATATTAATATACATTATAAAGAAGACGTTACAACAATGAAAATGTTTGTTCTGATTTTCATATTAAATTCTCTGAAAAATATACTCAGAACTGAGTAAAAGGGTGGAGTAAAACAAGAATTAAGGTAGAACCTATGTCGGAAAAGTCTTTGTCACAAGATTTTCAAACTTTTCAAAATGATAAATTAGTACTTGCTTATCAATCAGTTAAGATATCATGATATGTTTCCTTGTTTTTTAATCTAGAACAGGCTGTGAAACTTGGTATGGTATTTACATACTGCGACTTCACATTTTCAAATATTTTTAGGGGTACTTGTCATAAAGGGAATATGAAAAATCACAAAAATACTTCTTCAAACATCGTCGTTTATAAACTTTTTTAACTGAATAATATTAAACAATATTTTATCAAGAATAATTTCTTTTTTATTCAATTAACATAAAAGATAAGTCCACCATTAAAAAAAATAGTCAAATGAACTCTATTATTTTTAGTCAATTATTCACCCTATATTTGTAAATATTTTTTAGACGTCTTTGTCACAATGTTTTCAATCTTCAATATGATGAAGAACATAGCCAAATGATTACAAAAAATGATTAAAATATATACCTTTCCCCTCTAACTAATGAAAGATAGGCTATTTACCGATACTCATATTCTTGACCTTTTTGCACTTACACGGGATTTAATAATTAAATGACTGTTTGGGGTTACTTTCAGATTAAATATTTATCAGAAATTGTACTTTTTCTTTAAAAAGATCATATTTAATAGAAAAATTGTAATCAAACACCAAAAATATGAATAGGTAACAAATAATTGTTAAAAGGAATGCACATCATTTCATTATAGATATCACAAAAATGTACACACGATCAAACGATCTACAACACGTACATCTTTGACTTAGACACATTTCATCAAGATATTACACTATATAGCTGGCAACTAAAGATTTCTTACGATTTATGCATTCCTTCAAAATGGTTACATACCATTCAAATTATTACGAAAGTTGTATGTACATTGTAATTTCATTACACTAGATAGTCTTGGGTTTGTCAACTTCAGGTCTAGATCTAGTAAATAAAAGGTGCCTACATATTTTCTCTTATTCCAGAAATATATTGCCATTAAGCATTATAAACCAAAAAATATATGAATTGAATCAAGATTATGTTGGCATGATTGAATTCTGTGAATTTCAAAATGCAGTATTTTCTACCATTTTTATTGAAGCTGTCAAGTACGGGAAAAAGTGGCATTGAATTAATTATGACGTCTTAATGGGTTAGCACAGGTTTAACACATTTACAAGTTATGATGTCATACGAAGTAGGTTCTACGTTAAAAGAAATGTAATGAATACTGTGTGCTAAATCAAAAGTTTATGTCTACATGTATAGTTTTTGCATTAGAATGACTGTGTATTTTACACTAGCCCATAGTTTACAGAGCATATTTTTAGGTCTTATACTTACCCCACCCCCTTTCTTATTTAGGAGGAAGTCGATATTGAACAAAAGCAAAAAAAAACCACCCTACCTTTATTTTTCTATAAGAAAGGAATTAAAAATAAGCTAAAAATAATCTACTATTCTACTAATTTTTAACTGTTACTTTGCCACAATACTTTCAAGTATACCTCCACCAACATTTAAAGTATGCTTTAATCATGGCGAAGTAAATTATGATATGATAGTACTTGTGTGAAGGCTTAACTTCATTTCAATATTTTATCTAGAGCCTCTTTCAGAATTATTGAAAGGTATAGAGTTTTATTTATATTTTTGCTTTTCATTTATTATTATTTTTTTTTTGTTTTGATTTAACGTAATGTTCTTTTTTTTTTGGGGGGGGGGATAAAAATTTCTTCCTCTTTCATTGTCAAATAGGATTTGCCAAACTTAAACAAACTAAAAGTTGAAATGACGGAAAATTTAATTTTTCCTATTAAAGAGTATTTAAACCTGATTTTTGCATGGTTTGATTTCTAAAAACAAGTGGAATATCATTCTTTAAGCAAACATTATAAGGAGGAATATTAAAAAGAAATTTTATTTACTTGACAATTAAAGAATCTCTTTTCAAACACAATTTTAGCATTGAAAGACTACGTGAATCTCTTAATTATTTCATACGACTTTTTGTATTTTTCTGGTTACAGAAAATGTAAAAATTAGTTTCGCTGTAAAAAAGATATCAAAGAGTGTATATTTTGTATCACTTTAAAGGGGGTCATTTTTCAATGGGGGTCATTATTTTATAGGACTAACAAATAAAATAATGACCCCCTAGGACCCTTTTTCTACAAAAAATGATTTTTTTCTACGGGTGGGGGTCATTTTTTGTCGTTGAAAAATGACCCCCCGGTCATTATTCGATGGGGGTCATTATTCGTCTTTACACCGGCATTCATATTTCACATGTTAATTTCTTGTGACAAGACCTTACCAATAAATGCCAACATTTTTACACTTGTAACTATTATCTTACAGTTTGGCCCACTTAAAAATAACCATTGTTTTTAACTTCTGACATTTGGTTCAATGCTTCCATGTATTTAACAAGTGTACTTATTTTGGCAAGAATTTTCTTTAGAAACCAACATTTTGAATGTCATGACCTTGGACTTTGGGTTACTTTTGAAAAGCTTTAACCATGGTTAGAACCCCTGAGTAATCGGACCTCGGTTACGGTGATAATTGTTTTTGGTTACAACCCCTGAGTAATCGGACCTCGGTTACGGTGATAATTGTTTTTGGTTACAACCCCTGAGTAATCGGACCTCGGTTACGGTGATAATTGTTTTTGGTTACAACCCCTGAGTAATCGGACCTCGGTTACGGTGATAATTGTTTTTGGTTACAACCCTTGAGTAATCGGACCTCGGTTACGGTTACGGTCCTCCTGACCGTGAACATGATGTTTGGCATACTTGAACCATGGTAATAACATTTGAAAATTTGTTACTTTGGCTTTCATACTTCAAATGTGTATTTCTTGTTACATGATCGTTCTTTATACAAATTAATCTTATGTTTGCCCTTAAACTTGGTGTTTCATTTTATTTTCAATAACTTCTCGACCGTTGACTAAACCATGGACTCAAACATCTGACTGCGTACAATTCGGGTTTTATATTTTTCAGAATTATGTATTCCTTGTGACAAGAACCTTCGTTTGGTTCCAACATTTTTTACTAAAAATTTATTTAAAGCGGATATGAGTGTTATCGCTGTTTGGACGCAACAGCCTTCGAGGGGTTAATCCTGCAACCTCTAGCTGAAATATGTGCTTTCAAGCAATATAATAAATAAAGAAATTACATGTAGTCCAATAACGAGCGACCAGCATAGTCTGAATACTAGTATACGTATAAAAAGGGCTTTCTTTGCAAGCTCGTTTTACATATACATTCACTTGTCAATAATAGATAGCTTATTTGTACTGCATGTCAAAAGATAGCTTATACATGTATGTATTTTATGTCAAAAAATTGCTTTCATGTAGTGTATGTTAAAAGATAGCTTATATGTACTGTATGTCAAAAGATAGCTTAAATGTACTGCAGGTCAAAAGATAGCTTAAATGTACTGTATGTCAAAAATTAGTTTAAATGTGCTGTATGTCACAAGATAGCTTACATGTACTGTATGTCAAAAGATAGTTTAATAAATATACTGCATGTCAAAATATAGCTTAAATGTACTGTATGTCAAAAAAAAGCTTAAATTTACTGTATGTCAAAAGATAGCTTACATGTACTGTATGTCAAATTGAAGAGATAGCTTATATTTACTGTATTTCAAAAGTTAGCTTACATGTACTGTATGTTAAAAGAAAGCTTAATAAATGTAATGTATGTCAAAAGATAGCTTATTAAATGTACTGTATGTCAAAAGGTAACTTACATGTTCTGAGTAAAGAAATGGCTTAAATGTACTGTATGTCAAAAGAAAGCTTACATGTACTGTATGTCAAAAGATGGCTTAAATGTTCTGTAAGTCAAAAAATAGCTTAATGTACTGTTTATTAGAAGATGGCTTAAATGTGCTGTATGTCAAAAGATGGCTTATATGTACTGTTTGTCAAAAGATACATGCAGCTTATATGTAGTGTATGTCACCAGATAGCTTGCATGTTCTGTTTGTCGGAATATAGCTTACATGCACTGTATGTAAGAAAGATAGCTTACATGTACATAGCGAGCTAGCGATTCTCCAAAAGCCAAAAAAAACTTGCATGAACTTTGTGACTCTGCAGTAAATCAGAGTATATCTTACACGTTCAGTACATATAACTCAGTAGTTATTTTAATGTACATATTGATAAAACAGTAATTCTGTAATCTTCAATGTACACAGGGACGTCGCAGAGAACATTTTTGGATACTGGTAATACCCATATAAACAAATAACACCGCCCTTAAAAAGTCAAATAAAATGGAGATTCCTATAAAGACGGGGCTTGTTCCTGACAATCTAGACCTCACGCCATCGTTTATGGCACGTCCAATTATTTCTTAGCATTATTAGTTTGTTTTATTGTATATTAAAATACACATGTAATCGATGAATAGTGCAAAATTGTGATGTTTTATTCCTTGATAAAATACCGTGAATATAATTACACCTAGAGCTCCCCGCTAAGTCTGCCCTGTTTAACAGTGTCACAAGGATATACATTAGGGTGTTACATGGGAACACGGTCCTACAAATGGAATGTAGGCTACCACCCGCAATGATACCGTAATCATAGGGCAGGGGACAAGCTTAATCCAAATTTATAAAAATATTTAAATAAAACGCCCGAAAATACAAAAGATCTTTATATCAACATAATAAAAGTAGGACTGTCCCTACCCTCTGTAAAATTCAATTATTGCCTGTATACCACCCTTCTTAAAAGCTTTACAGACAGAATTGATTGATTTACCTGAATACATTACATTTTAGGCTGCACACTTAGAGGAGTGCGTTTAGAGTCACCGATTATCAAAAACACATACAGACCAAGATGCACTTTCTCATGTAGGTAATTGCTTTTTTACCATCAATATAGCTGTCAATGGCAGCAATAAAATCATTATGAACAAAATTAAAATTGGGTCTGGGTATAACCCGAAATATTCTTTCTTAAGCAGTGATGATAGATTTTTACCGTGAGATTAAGCGATAAAATACATTCCGACTGGTTGCTAATGTAAACATTAGAAATGGATAATTAAAAGAGTGGCGTTTTAGCGGCTTTCCCGGATATTAGAATATTTCTGGAATGAGAACACGAGCGGGGTGTCAATGGAGTCATCCCGCATCAAAGCTATTATGAAGAGCCACTTACAGTCAATTATAAATCAGCAAATCAAATTCAAGAGTTGCAACACTACGACAAACAGGGTCTGATTGCATTATAAAGGCACTTGCTGGGATATTAAATGCACCAAATACGGGGGACAATATATTTATTGCAATTAATTATTGCAATATATGAATTCCAAATTTGTTAAATTATAACACGGCTCTTGAAACTTGAAACGCTTTTCTCATGCTTGCAAATAGGCTTACAATACTATGTGCAATTATTTTTCCACAAAGACAGAACGTCGACATAATGTACGCTTCAAAAGAACTTTCAACCAATACTTCAGCAATTGATAAAAAATATTTATGTCAATTAATTTATAATAACAATATATTAAGAAAAAATTAATAAAAATTACATATACTGTAAATGGACGTGAACATATATTTCAGTTGAGATTAACTGGTATTTGAAAAAATAGTAACGATGCTTATAGGTTAAAACAGAACTCATGCTTTTCAATTCCCCCCCCCTAAAAAATAACTACACATGCTAATCTGGCACAAATTGACTAATTATCTCAGTAAGTTTAAGAATTTTGTATCTCCCAATCTTTAAAAAGCCTAGTCTGCAAAAAGATCCAAGTTCACATTATCTCTTATTCTGCAAGGTGTCAAACAATAACATGAAAATTCCTTAATTCTGTTCGGAACCCCGCCGTGACATACTTCCTTCCCGAGGTATTCCGGCAGGTTTACGAAGTAAACATGCTTTATGAGAATTAAAATAATAATCAATCATCAGATGACATATCCATTTCGTTTTCGTTTAGAACTTAATAAGACTTGATGATTCTAAATTATTACATGATGGATTGGCGCAGATTATAAACGCATACTTTCGGTCATAAAGGGGGGCTTCAGATTGAATAAAACAAAAATATGTATAATCTATTTTACAAACTGGTTGACTTTCATTCAAGAAACGATTAAATGTACGTTTA
>PRKT01000092.1:337567-350514 GCA_003671525.1 Saccostrea glomerata | reverse complement strand
AACTCCTTCTCTTTCGGGTATTTTTGATTTTTTTTTCAAGGTCGGGGATGGGTAGGATTGTTTTTGCTAACGCAAGCCTTTGCCACAGTGACTTTCTAGTAAATCCCAATTTCACATGGGTGTCATGAACTCAAGTTGCCACATCACTGAAGACTCTTTGCATATGCAATATTATCCGTAAACTTATTTCTCATTGCAGTTTAAATCGTTTCCTTCCTTAAAAGTTTTATTTAAAGTATTAAAAAGATTATTTAGGATTTTCAACTACGGAACACTTAATAATGATAATGATTGATTAGGGGCGAATGAAATACCTTGGTAGACAGTAAGAAATACAGAAAACCTACCAGAAAATCTGTTACCGACCGTGTCTTTGAGAATCTCCCCGTGTTCCCGGTCTGGTGTCAGAATGTCAAATTTGACATCAGAACCGAGGGAGCTTTTGAAGTGATTTATAAAGGCTGACCCTAAAAGGAAATCATAACCGTGAAACAGTCCTCGGTCATCCGTGTCGTAAATCAGGCTCACGCGCTTCCAGTTATGAACTCTCATGACGTCATCCACTAGAAATCTGGCCGTGCTGTCGAATCCCGGCCCGATGCGGGTAAGTGTTTTATATTCCTCCGCTCTCTTTTTCCTGAAATCATGAGAAAGGCCACCGGGGGTAAGAATAGGCACATTCCAAAACGGGGCATATCCCGCTACAGGGGACAGGGTGTAATCCGCCACGGGTCCCAGAAAGAGGTTCTCCCCTCCCTGCTGAATGAAATTAAAGAACTGTACTGGGCCCACTATAGAACTCTCCTTTGTGTCCACAAACGTAAGATTGAATTCATGATTTGGAAGAATTTGACGTCGCTGCACTTCTGCTATCCCAAGTTTAATGGCAGGTTTAATTTTTGTCAGGGAAAACATTCTTTCCCTTGGAAATTTGGGGGCCATTGTAGTAAGTCTGAGCGGAATCCTGGCCCCCGACACACAGTATACACTCCATGTTAGGAGCAGCCACAAGAGGGTCATTCTGCACTGCCGGTGTCACACTTATCACTGTAAAGGCGCCCGTTACATTCCTGTTTTAAGCTTTTTACTGAAGACGACGGGGTTTCATTGACTTTTTCTTTACAGCACTCGTGTAAGTATTGACAAATTTTCAAATAAGACACGAAATGCCATATTTCTTATATTATGCAAATAGGTGAATAATTCCTCTGTACACAAGGTACGCCACAGGATCAAAGAGCCAAAGGCACTTTATCAAACGCACAGAAGACCCCCGAACACCCTCGCGGACGCCCTGCTTCTAATAAACACTCCTTTCTACACCAAATATATATAAACAACTTAAAACAAACAATGATGATTATTTTTTCTTCTTTTTAAACCCCACGATGTGTTTACTTTTATCAGAGTTTAGATCCTCAGTAGATATGAGAGTCATCTCAACACAGGCCAAAGAACACACTCTCTAGAACATATACCTTAACTAACTCTCCAACTCTCATCATAAATCACGGCGCTACCAGATCAAGTCTCCCCCTGTATTACGTTAATTCTGTCCGTAGACTGCATAGATTCCGATTACATTTAGATGATTCATATTCCCTGTGTAACAATACCTCCCCTGTTGAAATTCATTTCGACAGTGTCTAAACACACAATTTTTAATTTGACACATTCTTCATTGGGGAAGGCATTGCGAATCCAAATTTTTACTTCTGTCTCATTATTCCTTGAAATAACTACCCACTAACTGAGATTAATTGATGATCGTTGATTCAATCTGTTGGAATCAGAGTAAACATATCCCGTATACTGGGCAAATACGGAGGCTGTTAACGTCCAATTAACCCTGAGCACCGGCGTTAACCGTGCTCTTAAAGAGTCGCGAAGACCCGGATCAGTGTGATTACTTTCGACACCTTATGTAACGAATCATCAGAATCAGTGGTGGGGGTGACTGGTATAATCCATCTCTCTGACCCTAGTAATGCTCGCTCTATAATGGATCTACATCTCAGCTGATCCGCTGCCTTCCCCGCACCTTATATCTCCTCAATAAATTATGGATTTATTTTTTTCCCTGTCTCTTTAATGTATTTTCTTCCTTATCTGACACGACACCTTTTTGTATCAAAACTTAAGTAGACAAATTGTTTCATATTGTAGCAAATGATGCATAACCCATAAGACGATTTAAGGTGTAAAAGGAAAAGCCAAGATTTTAAATCATCACTTAAGGAACACTTGACACAGGGATCTGCCAGTCGTGGAGACCAGAAACAACCCCCCATACCATACCTCCCCTCAAACTGTGCAGTTTGTTCAAATGTACACTTTTATTTGTAAAGACGCTTTTTAAATTCCTGTAATGTTGGGAATATTTACATTACGTAAACACCATTGAGTGTTTAATGGAAGTGTTTTTTGCTATGTTTGCTTACCCCAAACGCCATGCTATGGTTATAATTAGCTTAAAATGTTTCCAAAATGGCTTTTGTTTGGGGGAAATGTTTGACTTGATCTCGAAATGTTATAGAAAACAGACCCTGGGTAGGCCAGTGATGGATAGTTGTGCAATCAGAGAAAAAAAAGACATACAACAGAGATTAAAAAAAAAAACACAGGTCTTATAGAAACCTGGTCCAGGAGTAAAGGGTTAAAATAAACAGGTGCACTTTATTCTAGTTTTGAATAAATGGTCCAATAAAAAAATAAAAATCTTGACTATAATTGATTTTTTAAAACCCGGGGTTCAATAGTGTTTAAGTTCAGCTTTGTAGCGTTCATGATTAAAGTCGATTAGTTGGTTGTAAATTACTGATAATGCTGGGGTAGAGCTTGTATTAGGTTGATTAAAATCGACGTTCACTAATTAATTGCATGTATATGACTCTGTAAGAGATTGAATTAACGATCCAAATAATAAATTTACTCATTTCCTTTATCTCCTCTTGTAGAAATAAATAGTTTTTAATGAAGAAATAATTCGGTCTATGAGTACTTCGAGCAAATAAAATGAAAGAACTAAAATTAAAATGATAGTATGAGGGTAAATTAAGAAAACATGGCTAAAAATGTACGTAAATATTACATGGCTACTCGTAGTTGACTTCCTATGACTTCTAAGAATATAACTCACTATACACGTACTAAGACAGGAAATTAAAATAATAATATAACTCCGAAAGGAAACAGGTCTCCCGGGACTCTGTAAAGATTGTCGACAGAGGGAATATTAAAACTAACCAGTCAACACGAGCAGCTAATTTAATGCTCGCTGGTTAAATCATAAAATCCTGACATTCCACGACAGAAACTTCAACACACAGAATGCACCCAAGGAAAATCAATTTGTCATAAAAAATAGTTTGAAAAAAGGCTGACAGAAATATTTTTGTTGGCAAAAGAGAAGGGAAGATAAAAGTGCCTATTATTGTAAGTAATTAGCTCGCCTTTCCTCTATGCATTGTGATTTGGACAATTCAGTAACTACATGCAACTCGTAACTGCGTGTCGACCGAGAAATCCCTATTATCTTCTGTATATTCTGATTTTCCATGTTCTTTGTTATAATGAAAACATGTACATGTTCCACTATTTCTTGTTAGAAGCCTATATTATATTACTGCTATAATTACATGTATTTGTTAGATCCGCCTATTCACTTACCCCCATACCTTCCGCCCACGTCCTCCACCAGTGTTTTAGTATAATTCCTACTGGAGGGGACATGATGCAACAGTGAGGTGTTTATATCGTAATCCAAGTGCTTAGAATTATCCCGCAATTGTACGACAAATGCTGATCCCAAAAGGTAGTCAAACCCGCTAAACAATCCTCGGTCATTTCTATCATACAAGAGGCTGATCTTCCGCCAGTTGTAACGCTGCAGAATCTTTTGGTCTAAAAAGGCGGACACACTGTCAAAACTTGGTCCTGTTCGAATTAAGGTGGGATACTCGCTTTTCCTGTTAACTTTAAAATCATGTGAAAATCCTCCAGGGGTCAGGATAGGGATGTTCCAGTAGGGGGCGTAACGACCGACCGGTGAGAGGGCGTAGTCCCCCACTGGTCCCAGAAACACGTTCTGTCGCCCCTCCCTGACTATTTTAAATGCTTCAACAGGGGCTTTAATGGCAGATTCCTCCGTATCAACAAAGGTAACATTTACATGAAGTAAAATTTCCCGCCTTTGCACTTCCTCAATTCCAAGATTAACCGCTGGGATGATTTTTGACAACGAGAACAGGCGAGACTTTGGCGAGGCCGGAGCCATAACGGTTAAAGTAACGGATGTCTCCGAGCGATAGAATAAACTACAGAGAACAGCTAAGACAACTGTCCTCCGATACCGCGACATGGTCAGGAGTCCACACTATCTCCCACCTCTAAAGGCTAGCACTTTTTCTCAATCATACTTAAATGCATTTTGATGTTCTCATCACTTGATAAGTTCTTACTAGATTTTCTGCCATATAATTTGGTAAAGGCATCCAATTAGTATAGTAAATTTAATTAAAGCCAGCAAAGGCCAACCAAGCAGCAGAGATATTTCTGTGCATACAAATTAAAGCAGCTTTTGTGATACTCTGTCAGTCGACGGTACTCGGCGGCCAGGAATTAAGTGGAAAATCACACTTATTTGCTCGCAAGTCCTGAAATCGACAGCAGTATTATTTTGTCTTTTAGACATTTATTAATGTTAATCCACGAAGGATGCTATCATTCTCTTTCCATGTTCAGGTATTGGAATTCGAAAACTAAAAACGGTCTTTTAGCATTAATATATAAAAGTGTATTCTTCCAATACGAAAAAATTATTATTTTTAATTTCACCACCCGCTGCTTTTGGCGAGAGTTTACTATTTCCAGGAACATACAAAGGAAAATATCAAGTCAGTTTAATTTGTTTTTTACGATATAAATATATCAACTGACTGTCACCTATCAAACGCCTGCAGCTCCAAGACAAACACTAGCATGTTAACAAAGAGCAGAGCTATTTTTCTAGTAATATTGGAAATAGACAAATGAGAAAGGTGTCCATTAGCGACCGGAAATTTCTAAACTACGAACCCGATTTATAAACCTGTCTCCCTTTGACGGCACGAGAGCCCCCGGCAGCCACTGCGTTGTTCTTTGTCCTACAGCGTTATCATGGCGGATATCAGTTGACAAATTAGCACGCAGCATCAGTGTATAATGCGATTTAACCAAAAAGTACAGAAGCCTTAAAACGGATATAAAGCGGATATAAAAAACATCAACTACTACAATTTGTCAAATTCGAATTATAGTTTTAAACGCATTAACACAGGAGGTATCTGCATATGTTTTATTACATTCCTAGGTGAATCTGTACGTAACAGTGCATTCATACACATTTCATGAATTTTAAGCTTATCAGGAATGTATTTAGGGAAACATTGTTAGAATAATAAATATTAGCTAATGTAACAATAAAAGAATTCAAAAACAAAAATAGCCTGAAATGTTGGTTATCATAATTTTCAGACTTAAAAAAATACATGTATTGTAAACTGATTTTAAAAAATATCCATATAAAACGTGTTATGACAATTGTTCACATTAAAGGTAGTAAATCAACTTTGGTATACATCAGATTCTCTACAATAACATGTACATATATTTATTTTACTACGTAAATTTGGATAATTTTTTATTACCAGTATAAAATTTTGAACATTGCTTACAATTACACATACTTCCATAAAGAATTGAAAAGATCGGTGAGCAACATTCCTTTTTATTACACTTTAAGACGGCCTCGGGCTATTCATGTATTTTCGGTTTATCCGTCGATTATTTCTACACCAAAGAGCTCCAGCTCTGCAGCCAATACCGCCAATGATACAGACAAACAGACCTGGGGTAATGGTAATGCATTGTAATCATTACATTTTTTTAAAGTAATGGGTCGAATGTGTAATGGATCCATCTTTCAATTACAAGGAATTGTAATGTAATGCATTACATAAAAAATGTCAGTAATGACCAAATGAATTACTTTTCAATTACATTTCATTTACAATTTGTATATTAGTCTCTTTTTATTTTTGAGCAGAGCAAATACGGACCTCTAAAACATAAATGGTGGGTTCAGGTGCCATAGAGAAAGGAGCATCCTATGCTGACCGTGTGTTTCTTGTCATGCGGGAAAATTAGGGGGAAAGATGATTAAGTCTGTAAATAATGGCCTAACAATAAATATGAAAAAAGTCAGCATTTGACTTAATGATAGGTTGTTTTTGTTTACAAGGTCACTGTATCGACTTCAAACAAGATTGTTGGTATCCTTGTTCAGTTGACCTGTTCATCAATAGCTTGCCTCAATTTAGAAACTGTTCATATGTAGAACATGCTATTGCATATGAAATCAAGTGAGAGGCATAAACTAAAAGTACAGGAGGTAAGGGTCTATTACTAGATAAGTTAGGGAAGAAGACGACTGAAGTCACCGTGTTTATCATAAAGCTTTGTTGTCTTGGTATCATTAAAGTATTTTCCGAGTATTATCCAAATATTAAATAGATTATCTATCTTTTATTTCAAGCTCAGTTCGATATACAAAGTTGATATGTGAATAAAAGTAATAATTGTTAAATTGTAAAACGTGGTCGATATATCAGTGATATGAATTTCATACCGGTATAATAAAATATATTTATATGTTTAAAAGTCCTCAAGAATAAATATACATCTACCCCCACCATAACTTCCTGACATAAATAGAATAACCATAAACGGTATCATAAAGACAATTTAATGATATTTAATCAAATGCCAAATGTGACAATATCGTGTATAATACAATTAATCCAAAACTAGTCAACCCCAGACACACTATCCTCAATGGCGCAACGAGACCAAGAACTTATTTCAAAAAGTCCTTTCTATTGTACAGAGCTTGATTAAGTTTTAAAGGCTTAAAGTGATATTCCACTCAAAGAGCTCGTTTTCTTGTTTATGTTGTTTCGATTGTTTGTTTATTTGTTAAATTTTTGTTTTTATTTTCATTAATGATTTTAATCATGATATTCATTTTTCATTGATCAATTTAAGAAAAAGGCTTTGGATTTATTGATTCCGAAACAAAACCCCTTTGTTTATCGTTTGAGTTTCTCCTTTAATTCATTTATAATTTCGTAGCTGGATTTTTTGTTCTTCATGTATATATTAACACTATCACGGTAAGTTTTTTCGCTTATGATTTACAATTAGATTCTGTGTTGGACTCAATGAATTACACTGTTACTGAGTATAAAGATCTATCATCACCCACTCTCTAATACCTGTACTTAAGTACATATAATCAGGAATCAAAGAACCACTCGTGTTACCGTGTCAAGTGTTCCATTATTTGGAGAGTCAAGAAGATTGAAATTTCATGGTTAAGTAATGTTCTCTTGTCTACTTCTATCTCGTTGAAGCACAAACTCTTATAATAAAGGTTTAAAATATTTTCGTATAAAACAATTTTTGTACAAGACACTCAGGTACAATAAAGGTACTGATATTTGTAAAATCCGTGTAGGAACCGTCTGAGTATGGCGGGTAACGATTAAAATCATTAGCCCCTTTCCTTGTTTTACCTTATAAACCAACTCACACAAATGAAATTGGCTTCAGCTTTCAAAATCGTAAGCAATGGCATTTTCCTTAGGCCTACCCGAAGTGTTACATTAATGATAAATGTGTCGCTAGTAGCTTTTTTCCACCCAATGATTAATGTTCTAGTAGAGATTAATATTTGAGCAGAATATTTAAACAAACACAATGACAAGATTTATAGAAAATCAGCGTCTATGGACGTAGGAGAATATTCCAGATTTTATAAATTAGAAGAATTTTCTCTGTTGAGTAATTTCTAGATTTAATGTGAAATTTACGACTGGGAATTCTTTCACAGGAAGCGTCTCTCGTTACCCTAATGAAGCCAAATGATCACAAAACATGCGCTGTCCCGAATGTGATGTTCCATTGCGCATTCTGTCATAGACAAGCAAAAAGCCGCATAATTTGTTGTCACCTCAGACTAGTATTCGAATCCAGTATCTCCATTTTTGGCTGCTATCGCATTCCTTGGATTTATGGAGAACTCGGTATTGTCTACTTACACGCCATATAAATCCTCCGTTTATGACCACAGTAATGGAGTTAGGATTTGTATTTTATGTCACTCTGGCTTAGAGCACTAATACTTTATGTATATACCCCCCACATTTCTATCAACCTTAATGTGATTCAGTCTCCAGAGAAACTTAAGTCTGATGATCTAAGTTTGGACAACTGTATATATACATTGTCTGGGAAACTGATCACGACTTGTTTTGTAACACGCTCGAGCCTTTTCATGGGATTCGTGTTAAAACCTGCGGGTTTTCCTTCTGCATGTATCTACATGTACCCTCTCCCTCCCTAATTTTTGTTCTATTTATATGAAATGATATGAATTGATGTATTGATGACATTTTTATTTGACCGATGCCTATGACCAGAACAGCTCTGATCCTAAACATACATTATTAACAGTTGACCTATAAAACATGCCCTTTTCTTAGGGCATTGCAAATGTAAAACAAAAATTATAATATTATCCAGTGCAATTACATTACTACCTTGACGATACATTTGAGTCACCTGGGGCCTTACAGGTGAGTTTTTTAAGATTCTTTACTTACCCGAATATTTCTCGCCTACTCTATTTCTTAACAAACTCTCGAAGCTCTCCTTGTTTGGGATGTAGATGTGAAAGTCTTGTTTGGCGATATCTTTGTTCTTATTTCGTTGGAAATGATAGATATATGCGCTAGCAGCCAGAAAACAAAACCTGGGGAACACAAATCGCTGCCCGTCCCCTTGGTAGATCAGTAAGGCACGTGACCATTTATGTGCTTGTATAATTTTGCCTATAAAGTCAGCAGTGGATTCGAAGTTTGGACCAATTCGAGTCAGTGTGGTATACTCCTCTAGACGGTTACTTTTGAAATCATGAGCAAAGCCCCCCGGGGATATGACGGGGACTGCCCAATGAGGGGCGTACCGGGCCACAGGGGCAAGGCTGTAATCGTACACTGGACCAAGGAATACATGCACCTGATCACGTTCCATCAGCTGCATGGCGCGAATTGGTGCCACGCGCGAGCTAAAGTTTGTATCCACCAAATGTACGGTAAAATCAACTTGAGGAAGAAGTTGTTCACGGCGGACATAATCGATTCCAATTTCCACTCCTGGGCTTATCTTCTTCAGGGAAAACATTCTTTGGGATGGGTGCTGAGGCGCCAAGACAGTTACGTTAACAGTTATGCATTCACATGTAAGGAGTTGGAAAATAATGCACATTATATAGTAAAAAGAATATCCAAAAACGCAAAGGCCCCGCAATAGACCAACCATATTTATTATATATAGAATTTGTACTGATGACTTCGGTAACCTCCAAAGTTAGATTGTAATCACTTTGATGAAATCATCTTCATAGGTGAAGTTCTGAAACTAAGTGGATTGCACAACTATCCATCACTGGCCTACCCAGGGTCTGTTTTCTATAACATTTCGAGATCAAGTCAAACATTTCCCCCAAACAAAAGCCATTTTGGAAACATTTTAAGCTAATTATAACCATAGCATGGCGTTTGGGGTAAGCAAACATAGCAAAAAACACTTCCATTAAACACTCAATGGTGTTTACGTAATGTAAATATTCCCAACATTACAGGAATTTAAAAAGCGTCTTTACAAATAAAAGTGTACATTTGAACAAACTGCACAGTTTGAGGGGAGGTATGGTATGGGGGGTTGTTTCTGGTCTCCACGACTGGCAGATCCCTGTGTCAAGTGTTCCTTAAGTGATGATTTAAAATCTTGGCTTTTCCTTTTACACCTTAAATCGTCTTATGGGTTATGCATCATTTGCTACAATATGAAACAATTTGTCTACTTAAGTTTTGATACAAAAAGGTGTCGTGTCAGATAAGGAAGAAAATACATTAAAGAGACAGGGAAAAAAATAAATCCATAATTTATTGAGGAGATATAAGGTGCGGGGAAGGCAGCGGATCAGCTGAGATGTAGATCCATTATAGAGCGAGCATTACTAGGGTCAGAGAGATGGATTATACCAGTCACCCCCACCACTGATTCTGATGATTCGTTACATAAGGTGTCGAAAGTAATCACACTGATCCGGGTCTTCGCGACTCTTTAAGAGCACGGTTAACGCCGGTGCTCAGGGTTAATTGGACGTTAACAGCCTCCGTATTTGCCCAGTATACGGGATATGTTTACTCTGATTCCAACAGATTGAATCAACGATCATCAATTAATCTCAGTTAGTGGGTAGTTATTTCAAGGAATAATGAGACAGAAGTAAAAATTTGGATTCGCAATGCCTTCCCCAATGAAGAATGTGTCAAATTAAAAATTGTGTGTTTAGACACTGTCGAAATGAATTTCAACAGGGGAGGTATTGTTACACAGGGAATATGAATCATCTAAATGTAATACCTACCCCGGAATCTATGCAGTCTACGGACAGAATTAACGTAATACAGGGGGAGACTTGATTTGGTAGCGCCGTGATTTATGATGAGAGTTGGAGAGTTAGTTAAGGTATATGTTCTAGAGAGAGTGTTCTTTGGCCTGTGTTGAGATGACTCTCATATCTACTGAGGATCTAAACTCTGATAAAAGTAAACACATCGTGGGGTTTAAAAAGAAGAAAAAATAATCATCATTGTTTGTTTTAAGTTGTTTATATATATTTGGTGTAGAAAGGAGTGTTTATTAGAAGCAGGGCGTCCGCGAGGGTGTTCGGGGGTCTTCTGTGCGTTTGATAAAGTGCCTTTGGCTCTTTGATCCTGTGGCGTACCTTGTGTACAGAGGAATTATTCACCTATTTGCATAATATAAGAAATATGGCATTTCGTGTCTTATTTGAAAATTTGTCAATACTTACACGAGTGCTGTAAAGAAAAAGTCAATGAAACCCCGTCGTCTTCAGTAAAAAGCTTAAAACAGGAATGTAACGGGCGCCTTTACAGTGATAAGTGTGACACCGGCAGTGCAGAATGACCCTCTTGTGGCTGCTCCTAACATGGAGTGTATACTGTGTGTCGGGGGCCAGGATTCCGCTCAGACTTACTACAATGGCCCCCAAGTTTCCAAGGGAAAGAATGTTTTCCCTGACAAAAATTAAACCGGAAATTGTGATGTTTTATTCCTTGATAAAATACCGTGAATATAATTACACCTAGAGCTCCCCGCTAAGTCTGCCCTGTTTAACAGTGTCACAAGGATATACATTAGGGTGTTACATGGGAACACGGTCCTACAAATGGAATGTAGGCTACCACCCGCAATGATACCGTAATCATAGGGCAGGGGACAAGCTTAATCCAAATTTATAAAAATATTTAAATAAAACGCCCGAAAATACAAAAGATCTTTATATCAACATAATAAAAGTAGGACTGTCCCTACCCTCTGTAAAATTCAATTATTGCCTGTATACCACCCTTCTTAAAAGCTTTACAGACAGAATTGATTGATTTACCTGAATACATTACATTTTAGGCTGCACACTTAGAGGAGTGCGTTTAGAGTCACCGATTATCAAAAACACATACAGACCAAGATGCACTTTCTCATGTAGGTAATTGCTTTTTTACCATCAATATAGCTGTCAATGGCAGCAATAAAATCATTATGAACAAAATTAAAATTGGGTCTGGGTATAACCCGAAATATTCTTTCTTAAGCAGTGATGATAGATTTTTACCGTGAGATTAAGCGATAAAATACATTCCGACTGGTTGCTAATGTAAACATTAGAAATGGATAATTAAAAGAGTGGCGTTTTAGCGGCTTTCCCGGATATTAGAATATTTCTGGAATGAGAACACGAGCGGGGTGTCAATGGAGTCATCCCGCATCAAAGCTATTATGAAGAGCCACTTACAGTCAATTATAAATCAGCAAATCAAATTCAAGAGTTGCAACACTACGACAAACAGGGTCTGATTGCATTATAAAGGCACTTGCTGGGATATTAAATGCACCAAATACGGGGGACAATATATTTATTGCAATTAATTATTGCAATATATGAATTCCAAATTTGTTAAATTATAACACGGCTCTTGAAACTTGAAACGCTTTTCTCATGCTTGCAAATAGGCTTACAATACTATGTGCAATTATTTTTCCACAAAGACAGAACGTCGACATAATGTACGCTTCAAAAGAACTTTCAACCAATACTTCAGCAATTGATAAAAAATATTTATGTCAATTAATTTATAATAACAATATATTAAGAAAAAATTAATAAAAATTACATATACTGTAAATGGACGTGAACATATATTTCAGTTGAGATTAACTGGTATTTGAAAAAATAGTAACGATGCTTATAGGTTAAAACAGAACTCATGCTTTTCAATTCCCCCCCCCTAAAAAATAACTACACATGCTAATCTGGCACAAATTGACTAATTATCTCAGTAAGTTTAAGAATTTTGTATCTCCCAATCTTTAAAAAGCCTAGTCTGCAAAAAGATCCAAGTTCACATTATCTCTTATTCTGCAAGGTGTCAAACAATAACATGAAAATTCCTTAATTCTGTTCGGAACCCCGCCGTGACATACTTCCTTCCCGAGGTATTCCGGCAGGTTTACGAAGTAAACATGCTTTATGAGAATTAAAATAATAATCAATCATCAGATGACATATCCATTTCGTTTTCGTTTAGAACTTAATAAGACTTGATGATTCTAAATTATTACATGATGGATTGGCGCAGATTATAAACGCATACTTTCGGTCATAAAGGGGGGCTTCAGATTGAATAAAACAAAAATATGTATAATCTATTTTACAAACTGGTTGACTTTCATTCAAGAAACGATTAAATGTACGTTTA